>OVAN01002779.1:0-31774 GCA_900406275.1 Anastatica hierochuntica
ACCAACAACAGTTCATTGGCTTGCTGCTAAGAGAGTTCTTCGATACTTGGCGGGTACATACACATCTGGCATTTTCTTATCTCGGAACAACAACCTCTCGCTTCATGCCTACTCGGATGCGGACTGGACAGGTAGCAAAGATGATTATACATCCACAGGTTCTTACGTTGTGTTTCTAGGCCAGCAACCTATTTCGTGGTCAACCAAGAAACAGACAGGAGTAGCTCGCTCCTCAACGGAAGCAGAGTATCGGGCTGTCTCTGCTGCGGCTTCGGAAGTTCGTTGGGTTTACTCTTTGATCAAAGAAATCGACATTCCAGTGACAACTACACCAACCATTTATTGCGATAATGTTGGAGCCACATATCTTAGCGCCAACCCGGTTTTTCATTCGCGAATGAAGCATTTGACGCTTGACTATCATTTCATTCGTGAACAAGTGCAGAATTGTACTCTTCGGGTTTGTCACATTTCCTCAAAGGATCAGTTAGCTGATGGTTTCACAAAACCACTTGCTCGTAATCGGTTTGTGCTACTCTTCTCCAAGATCGGAGTCACTACTCGCGCTCCATCTTGAGGGGGATATTAGGATATCTAGATACTTCTAGTATATTCAGCTAACTAATTAGATATGTACAAATATTCTAGTTTATATCTTCTTCAACTAATGATCTCTATCACCTATATTGTTATATAAAGAGATGTACGTATTCTAAAGATTAATAACAGACACTTTACAATCTTATATAACGGAATCTATCAAAGGCAAATAGATAGATTTGTAAGAAGATTTAACACAAAATCCTAATCAATTACACGTTTTTAATTAAATTGATTAGCAAATATATGTTAATTATTTTTAATTAGTATGAAAATTTAAATTGAAAAGCTTAATGAGATTTTCATTAAATATTGTCTTAATGGGACAATCCACATTAGTTTATACTAATGAGACACAATATCGTTTTTTTGTTCTATTTTAGCAAAATTCCCAAAAAATAATAATGATGGAGACTCCTTAAATAGAAACATTACCTAGGATTTCTATAGATTAACTGGGCCTTGATGGGCCTCATCCTTAATCCATTCTTTAGGGTCCGGTCCGTTACACTATCTTTGCACCAGAAAAAAACTCTAGAAAGATAGTTTTAGGTTCAAATAAAACAAAAAAAAGTATGAGACATATTCAAAATTTGAAGAAATCATAGCAAGAATTGAAAGCCGAGTGAAAAGTGTTACCAACTTCTTAATCCAAACCAGAGTATTAGAAAACAGTTACATGCGTTGTCACCATACGCCCGCAGAAAGATCAGTTTACTACATATGTCTTTCTCAAATGATAGTAGTTATAAGGTTCTAAGAACTCTCTTAAGAGAAAAAGAGACAATTTTAAGAAATTTTGATCAAAATCTTTTTTAATAAAAAACGTAAAGTATGTTTATACTCTTCAAAATCAAAATTGGTCTAGATTCGAAAATATGTTTAATTGGATTAAATTCGGCTCATATTAAGTTTAAAAACAAGAAGTGAGGTACTCGCTTCAAAATATCGGTTAGAGGGGGGGCCTTTTGGTCGCGAACTGGTAATAAATAGTGAGCCAACCGCCAAAACGTAGTCGTAGGGCACGAATGGTCGTCTTACCGGCCAGGTAACCTTTTTCGCCCCAAGCAAGCGTAAAATACTCCGCCAATCTGTGCGGGAGCTGGAGCATGGAAAGCAAACGAAGACGTTGGACTGGAATGCCAGGCACGAGCCATTATTGGCTACGGATCAATATATTTCTTCTATGGCCTGGCGTTAATTTTTTGGCCCGCAGTTTCTTCCTTCGGCCAAATGGTCGTTTTGTTGATTCGTCAGTTAAGTTTGTTTCTTGGGACGTGATCTGAGGACAGTAAGGAATGGTACCAAATGGTTTATAGTCTTGGCAGATGATGAATTTGGTTGAGCGATGTGAAATAAGAAACCAACTTACCCCATCATGGTCACGAACATTAATTGTGGTCTGAACTAAGGCATGGTGAATATTCCCTTAAAGATACATATTTGTCGAGATAAGGACTAATCCTTGTTAAATAAAAGAAAATATTTTTAATGAGCTAAGATCATATCAAATTGGTAGTTATCCAAAGATATGAAAATATCCTTTAGAGACATATATAAAAACTACGCGGAAAACCCTAATGTTAGAGAAAACAATTCTTTTTTTACTTCTAATTTATGCAACCTAGATCAAAAAGTTAAAACCCTAGCTAAAGCCTTGGTCTACGAGAAATCTCTTTGTAATCGAGACATTTATCATTCTTAATGAAGATCGATCATTCTCCATTCTTTGTTGCTATTTAATTCATGTCTTTTCTCCCGAAAGACCCACCAAAAATCTCTGAACAGTTTAAGGCTTGAATGACGGTGAAGCAAAAAAACTGAAAATTTTCCCTAGAGAGAGACACCATAGTACACAAGGAAATTAGTAACCTCCTAAAGGACGAATTTATTCGAGAAGTGCAATATCCCAATTGGTTACCCAACATGGTCGTAGAGCATAAGAAAATTGGAAAGCGGAGAGTGTGCATTGATTTCACGGATCTCAACAAAGCATGCCCTAAAGACCCATTCCCTTTGCCTTACATTAACAAGCTAGTAATCGCCAGTGCAGACCATCAGTTGATGAGATTTATGGACGCATTCAGTGGATACAACCAAATTATTATGCATCCAAGGGACCAAGAGAAAATAAGCTTTATGACCTCCCATGAAATCTATTGTTATAAAGTCGTGTCTTTTGGTCTTAAAAAAGCTGACTCCACCTATCAGAGGCTCGTCAACATGATCTTCGCAGATTAATAACTCAAACTTTCGCTCGAGAAAACAATGCAAGCGCACAGATAAGTACGTTGTAGTTGTTCGAGATCGAATCCGCAGAGACCAAAGGTAGCAAGTAGAATTTCAGATCAAACGCAGACTAAAGTGAAAAGGATGATTTGGTAAATATGCAATAATTTGAAAATCAAGAAGCAAAGAAAGCAAACAAATGACAACACCTTGTATATCAATCAAAGAAGAGCTGAAGATTGGGTATTCTCAGGGATATATTTCTTTGTTGATTCAAATTGTTGATTCTGGGAAAAATATTTTAAATTGTCTTGAACTCAAACACAATTATAGAATAAATCTACTTTTGTAGTATCAATTCCCTATGTATTAGAAACCTTGAGACTAACTTTCGTTCACTATTGGATTCTAATCATGCATTCTATACAAGTTTGATAGGTTCACAATTCACTAAAACATCAATTTCCATTGGCTTATAAATTGCTTATTTAGGATTTATTCAGGCATTTAATCAAACACTTTTCAGGCGTTAAACAACCTAAGTTCAGAAACTAAGTGATCAAGTTAATTTCAACATTAAGAACAATCCTAGAATTGTTGACATAGAATTGTTTGATTGCGGAGGCACAAATTCTATGTGAGAACCCTAAACCCAACAAACGAACTACTCGCTCATGATAATCAAACAGACACAAATCAAATTAGAGAGAGACATGATTGTATTGATCAAAAATAAAGACTACGGGTTCAGAAAGCTTCTTAGATTCGAAGTACAAAATATGATTCTTCTCTCAAAGGTTACAAGTCTTTCTCTTAGCTCTCCAAGTCAGAAAACAGTATAATCAAACTAAAAACACGAGTCTAGGTTTTTGATAAATAATTCGGTTCTCGATAAGTCGGTTTGGTTCCGTAAAATCGTTCTACGAATCGTGACAGGGATTGGTCGATCCCTGTCATTCTGCCATGATATTTCTTCTATTCACAAACACTTCCTTCGATGCTTGAAATCCATCCAAAATGTGATATTTTCGCACATTCAAGCTCGTTACCTGTAATTACACTAAAGAACACAAAACATCTCCAAAGAGAGCCAAATACATACTAAAAACCATATTTCTCAACTAAAAACCGTAATAAAAACCTATAAAATGCCAATACATCAAATCCCCTAGACTTGAATCTTTGCTTGTCCTCAAGTAAAAGAAACGAAGATTAAGCCTATGGGAAAAGAAGTTTGGAAACAGAATGGACCTTTTGCTATCAGTAGACCTTACTCTACACTATTTTCGCCGACTACATATACTGAGGACAGTTAGAACATTCTCCCCAAAAATCTCAGCATGACCTCTCAAGCCCATCCATACTCCAAAATCTGAACCTACAAGCTCAACATTCATGTTAATAATTCCCTACATTCATTCAAAATAAGCATGAAACTTTTTCACCAAAGAACTCGTAATCAGGAATTCGGACAACGTATTCAAGGCTTTTAGTGGTGAGGCTTAGAGTGTTTCGGGGTATCAAATTTGCGCCAAGATGCAAAACATTATGCAAAATTGCAGGAGAGAAAAAGTATATTGATATCCATGTTCCCTAACTACCCAAGTACAAACCACCAAGCAAAAGTAAACCAAATACGTACAATCTTCAGGGTGCATTTGAAAAACAAAATAATATGCAAATGCTAATTTCTAAACCAGATATGAATAAAAAGAAATAATTTTCTTTTTTTAATATATACAAAAATCTGGTAAAAATTAGCAATACAATGACGTTTTCAATCTTTAGAAACACCCACACAACATGAAATGCATGGAGATTCAAGGAGATAAGGTAAATGTAAAGATATTAGCAATACCATGTCTACCCTATTCTCTCCATTTTTTACACATGTGTGCATATAAAATCAAAAAGAAATGCATGGAGATTCAAAGAGATAAGGTAAAGGTATGGTACCAGACTAAAGATGAGTCTGGTCACTCAGGATTAACGAAAAGAAAGGTAGAAGAATGGGGATGTAATCCTGAATGATGGGTTTGATTTCCTGATTTCAAGTTCCTGGATCAGAGCAATTAAGTTCATTAGTAGGCCAGATAAATAGAGCTAATAATATTTCAGGCAAAAGCCTGAGTTTTAGAGATTTCTGGGGGGGATTTTGGTCGTGAGGTATTCCGGTTTGCATGCGCTAAAAGCTCAAGTGAAATGGTCAATGAGAGTATAAAATGAAGTGCAATGCGCAGAGATAATATTCTGAAATCATCATAAAACATAAATAATTCATAAGACTCACTCAATAAAACATGAAAATGACTCAAACAACACACCAAAAGAAAAACAAAAAGCATAAGTAACCTCCCCCAGACTTATCTCACGTCGTCTCGGTGGAAAACAAATCCAAGGAAGAGATAACTAGCAAATAACAAAACAAATCCAAATTAAAAGGAAAATAAAATAAAAAGAAAAGAAAAAGGAAAGAGAAACTACTGAGCTGCTCAGGAAGTGTTAGGCCTCTCTCTTGGTCTCGCTCAGGGACACTTTCTTGCATCTCCGGAGGTGTAGTCTGCTCTCCTCTTGGAGTGCTCCTCGACCCGTCTAGCCTTCTCTCGCGTGAGTGCCTCGCGCATCTCCTGTGTCTTCTGCTCGTCAGACTCCTCACTCTCGATCTCGTCATCATCATCATCTGCAACAACTGTAGGAACTGGTGGCGCTCTGCGCCTGGTAGCATCCTCACGAACAGACCTACGAGGGGAACAAGAAAGTAATCTCCTTATCCTGGAGAGTCCTCTGGCGAAGCACATCAAGAGAGAACTCGTCCTTTGATTACTCTAAACTGTCCAAGATCTAAAGTCCATGCTGAAGCAGCAGGTGGCGGTGGTGGGTCGATCTCATAGGCACTGAAATCCTTCGGAAATAGCTCCTCGATCTTAGGATCAATAAGTATAGCAGGCTGAGGCATATGCGCCTCATAATCAGCATCATCATCATCATGGTCCCCAGCAGGACCTGAAGAAACTTTCTTGAAAGAAGGGGGACAGGGGCAAAGATGCTCCGCAGGAGGTAGAAACTCAACTCCCGGTGAATTAGAGAGAGATGTCAAATCTGGGTATAATAGCTCAATGTAGAGAGACCGTTGTTGGCGATGCTAGAAGTTGTAGATGAAAGGTCTCGAGCTTTCTATAGAATACTTCTAGGAGGAAGCTAAAGTGGTGAAATATACAAGATGCTTCCCATCGAGGAAAGCATAGAGAGATCTCTCGTTGTGATAAATCTTCACCTGGTTCAGGAGCCTGAACTCCACCCGCTAGTGTCCAGTAAAGTCAAACCTTGCAAAGCGCATAAGACAGGTGATAAGAGCACCGCATCAAAGGAATTCTTCTTTGAAGCCACCACCTTGAATAAGGCAAACTTGTCAGCAACTACTTCGGCCACGTTGAGATCTGTAGCCGCCACATAACGGATATGAGCTCCCAAATCCCAGGTATGACTAACGCCAATAAAGAGAAGTCCCAACTTATCGTTGGTAACTGCAGCCTGAGTAGACTTGGCGTAGATGTGAGAGCTAAACACCTTGGCCGCGAGGTGAAGAATAGGATTGCGGATACGTGAGTGCTTCGCGCTCCGAGAGACAAATTGCCTAGCATTAATAAAGTCCGGAAACTCACTGGACCTCGACAAAGTTGGTATGTAAGTACCTCGACCCTGTGCAAAACTAAAAACTCGAGCCAAGTCCATAAGAGAGATAGAATGAAACTGACCCTGCACAATGAAAGAGAATGTGCCTTGGTCCGCTACCGGGTTGTCCAAATCCGGATAGAGAAAGCGTGCAGAGGACAAAAACTCCCGACAAAGCTCGGGGTAGAAATGCTCCTAAAGCTTCAGCAAGCGTTGGAGTCCCATCCAGTCAAAAAGATCATAGAAATCCCGCTGAATACCAAACGTCTCCAAGAGGTCGTCATCAATGACTCGAGTCATTGGGAAAGTGATGTGTCCCAAGTCTTGCAGGAACTGCGAGTCGTACTCATCCCACTCCTTAGTAACGGGACGGTTGGCGGGATATGTGAGATCGCTCCATCTAAAGCGCTCATGTAGATTAGAGCTAGACCACGCTCTTGTCTTCGGAACCAAATTAGTAACCAAATCAAAACGTTACAAACAAAAAAATTATTCACTCTAATTCAAAGAGCAATGTTCCTGCGAAAATCAAACTCAACAACATCAAGAGCATTTATCCAATCCATTCACAAAGCAAGAACATCATCAATTTATCCAATTTTTGTTTTGCATATCAAGTCCAAGTGAAACTAAGTAAATTCATCGCAATCAATCATCAAAACATGTAGAAATCATTCATAGAGAACCACAAAAGTATAAAATCATCAATAAACAAGCAAATCATGAATTACATGCATCCTCGCAAAAATGAGGCGCTCGAAACGCGAAATCAGAAAATCACCGAATTCAATCCTCTAAACGCTAAATTCAAGTGAAATCCTACTTCTAAACATCTTAGAACATGTATATAACATCATTTAAGCATCAAATATCGATGAAAATTCAAGGAATAAAAAATTCCCAAATTCAACCTAAAAAGTGACAAAAATTCAAGAGGAGATTGCGATCACATACCTTTGAATTTGCAAAATCCGATCAGATTGAAAGATAGAGGACGAAATTCTAATGAGATTAGGTTCCAAAGTCACTCAGATCCTTGAAGTTTTGAGCTAAATCGAGATTTGGGGGTGATTTTCGATTTTGTATGAAAGACGATTATGAGAAAAGAACAGACCTTGTCGCGACATATAACTACGTAATCGGGTCAAGGATCCATCGATCCTGGACAAGGATCAATCGATCCTTGTCCTTCTGTTTGGTGCGTAAATAAGGCATGGATCGATCGATCCTTGTCATTCTGTCACAAAAATGAAAAACACTACAAAACTAGCTAAAATGAAAAAGAAAATTACCTTTGGGTTGCCTCCCACTCAGCGCTTGTTTAAAGTCTCGAGCCTAGCTGTAATGCGATCAGACGGCAGGTGGATCCGTTAAAAGAATTCGCATTCTTTCTTCGGATGACTTGTCTGCAATGTATGCCTTAAGTCTTTGGCCATTCATAGTGAATCTTCATCCATTGTCTTCAAGAACAACATTTCCATATGGTCGAACCTCAAGAATTAGAAATGGTTCCGACCAAGGAGATTTGAGCTTTCCTGGAAACAATCGCAAAAATGAGTTAAACAAGAGTACTTGATCTCATGCAGTGAAATGATGTGGAATGATCCACTTATCATGGAGTGCTTTTGTCCGTTCCCTGTAGATTCTTGTGTTCTCGTAAGCATTCAAGCATATATTGTCGAGTTCGTTGATCTTAATCATCCGCTTCTCAGCTGCAGGCTTGATATCAAAGTTCATTGACTTTGTAGCCCAAATTCCACGGTACTCGAATTCAATAGGCAAATGACAAGCCTTCCCATACACCAAATGAAACGGTGTAGTGCCTAGTGGTGTCTAGTAGGCAGTTCGATATGCTCATAACGCGTCATCTAGCTTCATAGTCCAATCGTTTCGTATTTTGCCTACAGTCTTTTCTAAGATTCCCTTGATTTCCCATTTGGAAATCTCAACCTGTCCACTTGTTTGAGGATGATAAAGCATGGCTACCTTGTGTCTAACTTTATGCTTCTTCAGCAAATTCTCAAACAACTTGTTGATAAAATGGGATCCTCCATTAGTGATTACCACTCTTGGCATGCCAAAACGAGGGAAAATCACAAACTTGAACATCTTCAGGACCACCTTGCCATCATTAGATGGGCTGGCTAGTGCCTCGACCCATTTAGAGATATAATCTATTATAACCAAAATGTATTGATTTCTGTAAGAAGATGGGAAAGCTCCCATGAAATCAATACCCCATACGTCAAAAGCCTCAACTTCGAGGATGAAGTTTTGAGGCATCTCATTCCGCTTACTGATGTTGCCTTTTCTTTGACAAGCATCACACTTAGAGACGTAATCATGGGCATCCTTGAAGAGTGTTGGCCACCAAAATCCTGCCTGCAATACATTCGACGCAGTATTGAAAGTAACAAAATGTCCTGCATATTCAGAACCATGACAGTGATACAAAATACCTTGTACCTCAAAACTCCGGAATACACCTGCGAAAAAGCTCATCAGCACATCTCTTGTAGAGAAAAAGATCATCTCATAAGTAGTGTCTAACATATCTTAGGAATTTCTTCTTCGCATAGCCTACAAAATTCGGTGGCTCCACATCTGCACTTAGAAAATTTGCAAAGTCTGCAAACCAAGGTTTCTCATCGTGAATTTTTCTAATGGCAATAAAATCAACATTATCCATGTATTCATCCTCCAGCAAGGCAACCATATAGACATTCTCTTCAGTGAGACTATCATGGAGTGGTGTATCAGCTTCCACTCGCAATCGAGACAAATGGTCTGCAACACCATTCTCAATACCACGTTTATCTCGAATCTCCAAATCAAATTCATGCAATAGCAAAATATATCTCAACAGTCTCGGTTTAGCATCCTTCTTAGACATAAGGTACCTCAAAGCCGCATGATCAGTGTGAACAATGACTTTCGATCCCACCAGGTACTGTCTGAACTTCTCGAATGTGTAAACCAAAGCTAAAAGTTCCTTCTCCGTAGTGGCATACTTGATCTGAGTATCATCAAGTGTCCTGCTGGCATATTAAATCACATGGAGCTTCTTGTCTTTTCTCTGACCCAACGATGCTCCTATCACGTAGTCACTGGCATCACACATTACCTCGAAAGGTAAATCCCATTCCGGTGGCTGCACAATTGGAGTGCTAACTAGTGCTTCCTTGATTGTCTAAAAGGCTAACAAACAATCAGTATTAAAATCAAATTTGACATCCTTACAGAGCAATCAAGTCATAAGTCTGACTATCTTGGAAAAATCCTTGATAAACCGTCTGTAAAATATTGCATGTCCGAGAAAGCTTCGAACATCCTTGATAGAAGTAGGAGGCTGCAGACTCGTTACCACCTCCACCTTGGCTCTGCCAATTTCGATTCCTCTCTCCAAGAGTCTGTTGCCAAGCACAATCCCATCCTGCACCATAAAATGACATTTCTCCTAATTCAAAACCAAGTGTTTCTCTTCACATCGTTCTAAAACCCTAAAAAGGTTAGACAAACAGTTAGAAAACAAAGAACCATACACAGAAGATATCTTTGATCAAGTCCGTGAAGATAGACATCATGCAACGTTGGAAAGTTGCAGGTGCATTGCATAGTCCAAATGGCATTCTTCGGTAAGCATATGTTCCATATGGACATGTGAATGTAGTCTTTTCCTGGTCCGCCAGATGGATGGGATATGAAAAACCTGAATAGCCATCAAGAAAACAGCAATAAAAATGGTTAGCAAGTCTTTCTAGCATTTGATCAATAAAGGGAAGTGGAAAATGATCCTTTCTCGTGGCAGAGTTCAGCTTCCTGTAGTCAATGCACATCCTGTGGCCTGTGATAGTCCTGGTGGGAATGAGCTCGTTCTTTTCTTTAGTGATTCCACCTTTCTTTGGTACAACATGTACTGGACTCACGCATGTGCTAGCAGAGATGGGATAGATGACACCTGCACTCAAAAGTTTTCGAATCTTCTTCTTGACAACTTCCATCAGTTTAGGATTGAGCCTCCTTTCATGTTCGATAGAAGTCTTGGATTCATTCTCCAAGTGGATCCTATGCATGCAGAGATCTGAAGAAATACCTGTAATATCATCCAAAGAATATCCCAACGCTTTTCTATACTTCCTTAACTTCGAAAGAAGCAAGGAAGCCTCAACATTGCTTAGATTAGCATTGACAATCACATGGTATAGAAAGTTAGGACCTAAGAAAATATACCTTAGTCCTGCAGATAGTTGCATGAGTTCGATTTTTGGAGCTTTCAGCTCGCTCCAATCAACACTCGAGCTCGCCACTAATGAAGTAGATGTCACACGAGATGGCTCTTCGAGCTTGATGTATGCGACCTGCTTTTCGAGAGTAGGCGCTGAATCTAGCAACTCAACAACCTCAGAAGTATCTACATTCAAAAACCCATAATAATCTTTTGTTTGAGTTTAAGCAACTCATAGTGGATCCTCAGGTAGAGCTCTTCAACAGGGTCTTCAATCACATCAGCAAGTGTATCGACCCAAAACGTGTGCCCATCAATGGTAGGCTTCTTCATGGATTTCACGATGTTGAACTTCATAGTCAACTTCCTAAGGTGGAGATCTATCTGACCATTCTGCACATCGATCATGGCTCTAGCAGTAGAAAAGAACGATCTTCCCAGGATAATAGGATCATTGGGTTCTTCTTCTAGCTCCAAGACTACGAAGTCTGTAAAATCATATCCCTCTCCAACTCCAATGGGAATGTTGTCTAGAATACCCACTGGTCTTCGAATAGATCTATCTGCAAGCACCAAAGAAATTTTTGTGGGTTTATAGTTAGTTAAATTCAACCGCTGCGATATCGATAAAGGCATCACACTGACTCCTGATCCTAAATCGCAGAGACATTGCTCAAATGTAATCGATCCAATCTTGGAAGGCAATACGAAAGGACCTGGATCTTCATGTTTCTTTGGTGCGATGT
Source organism: Anastatica hierochuntica (assembly GCA_900406275.1). Taxonomy (NCBI): domain Eukaryota; kingdom Viridiplantae; phylum Streptophyta; class Magnoliopsida; order Brassicales; family Brassicaceae; genus Anastatica; species Anastatica hierochuntica. Next base: position 11,473 of record OVAN01002779.1, read on the forward strand.
TCTGAAGAATTGCGCTACACTCCGTAGTAAGAACTGGTACATCTTTTTCTAAGGTCATGCAATTTGAAAGAATCTCCTTCATGTACCTCTTCAGAGAAGGTACCATCTTGACTGCTTTGACGAAAGGCAATCGTACATGTAACTCACCAGCAAGATTCTTCAGCTTTTTGTATTCGCATTCTTTGATCTTTTGACAGGGTCTTGATGGATAAGGAGGCTTAGGAATGTAAGGCGGGGGTGGTACATACACTTGCTCAACCTCCAGTGGTTTCGATTCATCGCGAAAATTTGATGAACCCACGTCATGACAAGGATCGATCGATCCTGGAGTAGGGATCGATCGATCCTTGTCCTTCTGTCCAGAAGTGGTATTAGTCAAGGATTGATCATTCCTAGAGCAGGGATCGATCGATCCCCGTCCTTATGTTTTTGACAAGTTTTTCAACTCTTTACCACTCCTCAGTGTAATGACACTGCAGTATTCCTTCGGATTCTTCTCCGGTTCGCCTGGAATGACGCTAGGTGGAGCTGTGTTGCTCGCAGAAGTCTGAGAAACCTGTGTTTCCAGCAATTTCATGTGAGTGCTCAATGTCTTGAGATCACTATACATGTTATCCACCTTATGATTCAAGTCCGAAGAAGACTTTATCTGATTATCCAGGACTTGCTCCAACATTTTCTTCACCTCACTATCTTGAAAAGACGTAGAAGATTGTCCCTGATTCTGATTCTGATAACTCGACTAATAGTTGTTCTTGAATCCTCTTGAACCAAACTACTTCTTTTAATAGCCACTGTTTCCGAAACCATTACTCAGATTCTTGTTCTGATAACCGGAGTTGAATACACTCTGATTGTGTGGGTATGACTTGTTCTAGAATTGGTTCTGTTGATTGAAACCTCTATTACCAAAGTTTCCTTGAACTCCAATGTACTTCACATCTGCTTGTCCACCACTCAGCTCTTCATACATGAATTTGTGATACATCTATCCCAATTTCTGCTCTTGAAGCATAGGTGCATCATTCTGTTCCACAACAAAGTGTACTCCTTGTTGATCTCTTCTCATTAGCTCATCGAGCTTTGACTACAGATCATCAATTCTCTTCGCATCTGATGATACAACCCTTCTACCGCGATCAAAATCAGATCTCCAATTAGCTTGGCTATTCGCCATGTTATTCACCATCATGTAAGCTTCTTCTATAGTCTTGGTCATGAAGTCACCATTACTCGCAGTGTCCATAGCATTTTGATACTTCTCCTCAACTCTATTGTAGAAAATGTTGAGGAGATTCCATTTTGAGAAACCTTGATGATGACAATCATTGATGTACTCCTTGAATCGTTCCCAAGCTGCATGAAAACTCTCAAAAGCCAATTGGTGAAATCCGGCAATCTTGTTTCGGAGAGACATGGACCGCGACTTCGTAAAGAAATGCCTCAGAAAGGCTGCCTTGATCTCTTCCCAAGTCATTAAAGAGTCAGGCTTTAGACCATTGTACCATCTCATAGCCTTTTCATTCAGTGAGAAAATGAATAACCTGCATTTCATAGCTTCAGCAGGTACCCCGTTGTGTTGGATAGTATTGCATATGGCTTCAAACTTGTCCAAATGGTGCATTGGCTTCTCGGATGGCAATTCATTAAACTGATTTTGCTGCACCAAGTTAATGAGACCAGTCTTGATCTCAAAGTCTCTTCTCTCTATGGGAGGCAGACGAATCCCAACACGATTCGCATAGAAAGCCTCCGGAATGTCATATTGCACCAGAGTCATCCTCTGTAGAGGTTTATTTGTGCGTTGTTTCCCCGCAGCTGCAACATTTTGGCTGGCCTGCTTGCTGAGCACCGACATTAGCACCACCTTTAGCATGTGGATCAGCTCCTGGAAGGACTCTAGGAAAAATAGGATTGTCTCGAACTTGAAGGTTCTCCATGTTGTGACCCATGATATCTACGAACTCAAACTCTGAAATAAGCTCCAGCAACTTCTCTTTTTTCTTCTGACTCTCAAGACGCCCTGGTTCTGGTTCAAAATCGAGAAGATTTGCGATTCCTTGGCTTCTAGTATGAGGCCTGTTCATGCATCTGAAAGCACAAAAACAAAGAAGAAAAAGAAAAGATTATACTAAATAAAGAAAATGCCTTAGGCATGCAATGAGCCTAAGTTCTAAGACGACCTATTGGTCACCAGCAACGGCGCCAAAAAACTTGATAGCTTAGGTTTTTGCCTGAGAAAACACTGCAAGAGCACATATAAGTATGTTGAGTGGTTCGAGATCGAATCCACAGAGACCAAAGGTAGCAAATAGAATTTCATATGAAACGGGGGATAAAGCGAAAAGGATGATTTTGTAAAGATGCAATAATTTGAAAATCAAGAAGCAAAGAAAGTAAACAAATGACAACGGATTTTAAATCAATCAAAGAAGAGCTGGGCATTGGGTATTCTCAGGGAAACATTTCATTGTTGATTCAGGGAACAAGTTTTAAACCCTCTTGAACTCAAACACTATTATAGAATTAATCTACTTTCGTAGTATCAATTCCCTATGTATTACAAACTTTGAAACTAACTTCCGTTGACTCTTGGATTCTAATCATGCATTCTAAATAGGTTTGATAGGTTCAAAATTCACTTAAATATCAATTTCTATTGGCTTAAGATAAATTGCTCATTTAGGATTCACTCAGGCATTTAATCGAACACTTTCCAGGCGTTAAACAACCTACGTTCAGAAACTAAGTGATCAAGTTAATTTCAGCATTAAGAACAATCCTAAATGAAGATCCAATTGATTAAATCCCTAATTAAACAATTATATGTCAACAATTCATGTAATCCCAATGTGAGAACCCTAAACCAAACAAACGAACTACTCGCTCATGATAATCAAACAAACACAAATCAAATCAGAGAGAGACATGATTGCATTGATCAAAAATAAAGAGTAAGGGTTCATATGCTTCTCAGATACAAAGTACAGAAGATGATTCTTCTCCCAAATGTCACAAGTCTCTCTCTTAGCTCTCCAAGTTAGAAAAACAGCATAATAAAACTAAAAACACGGGTCTAGGTTTTTGATAAATAATCTGGTTCTTGATAAGTCGGTTTGATTCTGTAGAATCGTTCAGCGAATCGTGACAAGGATCGGCCGATCCTGGACAGGGATCGATCGATCCTTGTCATTCTGCCAGGATATTTCTTCTCTTCACAAACGCTTCCTTTGGTGCTTGAAATCCGTCCAAAATGTGATCTGTCCGCACATTCAAGCTCGTCACCTGTAATGACACTAAAGAACACAAAACCGCTCCAAAGAGAGCCAAATACATACTAAAAACCATATTTCTCGACTAAAAACCGTAATAAAACATATGAAATGCTAATACATCACATATCAAATAGGTCAAACAATAGAAGTCTATATCGATGATATGTTGGTAAAGTCTCTCCTAGCGGAAGATCCCATCGTACATGTAAAACAAAACTTGGCTACATGATAGGTCAGGTTTTCACCCGATTAAACAACCGCAAGCGCAAAGATATGCATGTTGTTATGGTTCAAGATCAAATCCACATAGACCAATGATCACATGAAGATTTACAAATCAAACACGGGCTAAGACGAAAAAGAAGAGTTAGGAAAAAGATGCTAAATTGAAATAAGCAGACAAAGAGCAGAGAAAACGGATTGGTTTGTAAACAAGAGAGAAAAACGCTGGGCACAAGATATTCTCAGGGAATGTATTTCATCAGGATTGCATACTTGTTGTTGGGGAAAAACTTAAGAACCATCTAGAACTCAATTCAAAAAATTTGGACTAACCTACTTCTGTAACGCTAATTGCGTATGTTTAAGGATCGTAGAGACTAACTTCCGTTGAATTTTGGATCCTAAACATGCATTATATAAAGATTGATTTCTTCACAAATCGCTTAAACATCAACTTTCGTTGGTCTAAGACAATTTGCTCACTTAACATTCATTCAGAAATTTTATCAAACACTTTCGATGCGTGAAATATCCTAATATCAAAAACTAGGTGATCAAGCTAATTTAGGCTTTAAGAACAATGCTAAGTGAAGATCAATTGATAATTACTCAATCATACAACTAATAATCACGGATTCATATATACAAAACCCTTTTTGAGAAACCCTAAACCCAACTAATGAACTACTCAGATATTACGATCAAGTAACCACAAAACAAATCAATGGAAAACATGTTTGCAATTGAACAACAATAATAAGAGGGTTCAAAAATCTTCTCAGATCAAATTACAGAATTCAATCGTCTCCCTTAGGTATTCAAAGCTCAAAACTGCTAAAACTCTTAAAAATAGCATAATAATCCAAATACATCTAGGCTGGGTGTTTTAAACATGTATTTGGGTCTTCGGTCTTCAATTCTGATACCGCCATGACAAGGATCGGTCGATCTCTGTGCAAGGATTGGCAAACCCTGTGAAAGGATCGGTCGATCCCTCTGCAAGGATAGGTTAATCCTTGTCAATATGTTCAATGACTCATTTCTGCGCGTTCGTCTTCTCGCCTTCAGCTTGACAGGTGTTCACTAAAATGGAAATAACCTTTGATCTCACCATTAGTTTCCATCAAACCACGTACAAAATAAATCTAACTCTTGTGATATCTTGTGTCAAAATTTCAACTCGATCCAACGGTGGAAATTCTGTAAAATAAGACCAAACGTCTGACTCTTCAACACGTTCCTGCATTCTCAAAATATCCATTTTTGACCCGAATCAGTTCTTTTCTCTCATGAGCAACTTAAAACTTGTAAAAAAAACTAAAAAAACACCAAAAGACTCCAAAAAGGACCAAATACATATTAAAACACCATATTTCTCGAATAAAATACAAGTAAAAACCCATAAAATACGAATACATCAAATCCCCCAGACTTGAATATTTGCTTGTCCTCAAGTAAAAGAAATGAAGATTAAGCCAAAGGGAAAAGAAGTTTGAAAAAAATGGACCTTTAAACTTTCATGTGACCTTACTTTGCACTTTGATTCGCTAACCACATAAACCTGAGACTGTTAGAACATTCTCCCCAAGATCTTTGTCATGGCCTCGTAAGCCCATCCATACTCCAAACTCTTCCCTACAAGTCTTGCATTCATGTTATTATCTCTCTACATTCATTTTGAAAAACGTGAATCTTTCTCCAAAGAACTCTACATTAGGAAAAACGGGTTCGGTGATGAAATTTTTATTAAGTGTCAAGTCTTAAAGTGTTTCGGGATTCACAACTGCGTCAATATGCAAGACATTATGCAAAATCGCAGGAAAGAGAGAGTATATTGATACCCATTATCCCTAATCACTCAAGCATAAACCAAAAACTCTTAAATCAAAATAAAACAAATGCAATCTTCAGGGAATAGTAAACAATATGATAACAAGTATAAACTGATTTCCCTCTCGAATGTAAATTAAAAGAATTTTTTTTTATTCTCGTTTCTTTATTTTTTTCCGAAAATCCGAGGGAAATCAACTTTTACAGAAACGTTTCAAACAACAATATACCCGTACAACACGAAGAATTGCAACCATAACCATCTTAAGATTCTAAATCACCCAACATTGTTTACTAGATCCTTAGGGTCATGTCTAAACCACCTAAGGCTTCAGTCCTACCTAAGTAATCAGGAGGATCATGTTTACCCTACTCTCTCCATTATTTTCGCATATGTGTACACATAGGATCAAGATGAAATGCATGGAGATCCAAATGAGATAGGGTAAGGGTGTTCTGCTAGACTAAATATGAGTCTAGTCACTCAGGATTACCGAAAAGAAAGGAGTGGGGAATGTAATCCTGAATGATGAGTTTTGAATTCCTAATTTAAAGTCCCTGATAGAAAGAAATTATGTTCATTAGTAGTGTCGATAAATAGAGTTAAAACAATCCATATAAGAACTTGAGTTCCAAAGCTTTCTGGCGGGGAGTCTGGTCATGAGGTTTTTCGTATTACATGCGCTCACAGCTCAAGAGAAATAGTTAATATGAATAAATATAAAGCACATAGCACAAAGCCAATAATCTAAATATCATCATAAAGTGCAAGCATTCATAAAACCTGACACAATAAAACATAAAAAATGACTAAAAAACAAGAAAAGAAAAGAAATATACGTTAGTATCCTCCGCTAGACTTATCTCACACCGTCTCGGTGTGAAACAAATTCAGAGAAGTGGTAAGTAGCAAATAAAATAAACAAAAATTCAAAAGAAAAAGAAAAGAAAAGAGAAGAAAAACCTAACGAGTGGAACTATAGACTCCGAATGTAGCTTGATATTATCTCCTTTTCATGGTAAGGAGCAGCTAATCCAGAACAAGGATCGGTCGATCCTTTTCCATCTCACAAGAAAATTCACTTGTTCTTTTTGCTGCCTCAAAAACTCAAAACTACACAAAAACAAAAGCAAAAAATCAAAAACACTAAAAATCTAATCTAAAAGAAGGAAAACTAACCAATGGGTTGCCTCCCACTCATTGTTTGTTATAGTCGTGAGCCTGACTTTAGGACAAATAAGGATCAGTTAAAGAGGGCTCGGGAACTAGTTCCGAAGAAAGCTCCACCATCGAACATCTTCAGCTGAAGAATGTTGTTCATCAATCTCTTCACAACAACTTGACCTTTTTCTTTGAACTTAGGTGTGCGGTTGGCTCTCACCTTAGAGAAATGTTTGAACTTCCCTCTACGCTTCACCTTGTACTCTATCATGCTTTCATCACATCCTTGGGGAATCAAAGTAAATTCAGAACCCTCCTTGGTCATGTGCTCTATCTGCTTCACCTTCTTGTTGACCTTGAGTTTTCCCACAGCAGAACAAACATCTACATCCATGACTTCCTTAACGTCGTTCTTTTCAGCAATTGAAAGTGTCAACCCAGAAAGTATGTCCATCAATGGTGTAAAGCTCCTCCAGAGATTCCTAAATCACATCATTGAAAGTGTCAACCCAGAAAGTATGTCCATCAATGGTAGGCTTCTTTGTTGACTTCTTAAGGTTGAAATGCACATCCAACTTTCCTAACTGCAGATCAATTTGACCATTCTGAACATCAATCATCGCTCTAGCAGTGGACATGATATAGCAAAGATGATGGGATCCTTGGGTTCTTCGTCGAGCTCTAAGACTACGAAATCAGTGTATACGTAGCCTTCTCCAACACTTACAGGAATGTTGTAGAGAATACCCACTAGTCGTCGAATCGATATATCAGCAAGCACCAAAGACATCCTAGTGGGCTTTTAGTCCACCAAACTTAACCTCTAAGACACAGACGACGACATCAAACTAAATTTGGATCCCAAATCACACAGACATCTCTCAAAAGTGAGAGATTCTTTTCGGCACGATACCACAAATGGTTCAGGGTCTTCTCACTTTTCAGGCACGGTGTTCTGAAGAACTGCGCTACACTCAGTATTCATAGAGACACCACGTTCTAGATTTAGCTTATCTAAAAGAATCTCCTTCATGTACCTCTTCATAGATGGTACCATCTTGACTACCTCAACGAAAGGTAACCGAAAATGTAATTCACCAACGAGATTCTTTAGTTTCTCGTATTCACACTTCTTTACCTTTTGATGGGGTCTTGAAGGGTATGGAAGCTTGGGAACATAAGGTAGAGGGGCTACACACTCATCCTCAACATTTGATGCATTCGATTCATCAACTAAGTCGAACCCCCTCACGTCTGGACAAGGATCGACGATCCCTAGACAAGGATCGATCCTTGTCTTTCTGTCCAAAATGAAACTTTGCAGAATTAGACAGGGATCGGTCGATCTCGGTCTTAGGAAAATTTGGGACTTCTTTTCCATTTTTAAACTGTAATCGCATTGCAATACTCTTTGGGATTCTTCTATGCTTTTCTTTGTAAAATGCCTAGCGGTGCTCTATTCCAAACAGAGGTATGAGCAAAATGTGTTTCCAGCAACTTTATTTGAACGCTCATGGCCTCAAACTTCCCATTGAGATCAGTGTACATGCTATCAACCTTCTGATTTATGTCTGCATCCGATTTTGTTTGACTTTCCAATAGTTGTTTCATCATTTGCTTAAGCTCATTGTCTTAGGAAGAAGAGGAAGATGGTCCTTGATTTTGATTTTGATACCCGAACTGATTGTTGTTCATGTAGTTACCTTAACCATACTGTTGCTTTGGTTAGAAACCGCTATTGCCAAAGTTATTTCCCTGAATTTGATTCTTACTCTGATATCCCAGATTGAACACACTTTGGTTCCACTAAAATGGCTTGTTGTGGAACATGATTTTTTGGTTTAGACCTCTATTCTCGTAGTTTCCATGTCCTCCAACATAACTCACATTAAATTGATCACCGTGGGCTCCTTAACAACATACTTGTGATACATATGTCCAAGCTCTTGCTATTAAAGCAACTGCCCATCATTCTGTTCACCAACATAGTGAACTTCTTTTAAATCTCTAGCAATCAACTCATCAAATTTAGCCTGCAAATCATCGATACTAGTGGTATCTATTGCAGAGCTCCTTCTACCTTGATCATACTCTTATATGAGATTTGCTTGACTGGCTGCCATATTCTCTCCATATTCTCTATCATCGTATAAGCTTCTTCCATTGGCTTAGTCATGAAATCACCGTTACTGGCGGTGTCCATCGCGTTCTTGTACCTTTCATCAACTCCATTATAGAAGACATTCAATAGATTGACGTCAGTGTACCCATGATGTGGACAATCTATTATGTACTCTCTAAATCTTTCCCATGCCTCATAAAAGCTCTCTTTAGGTATCTGTCGGAAGCTAGCAATCTTGTTCCTCAAAAAAGTGGACCTAGACTTAGTGAAGAATATCCCAGGAAGGCAGCCTTGGTCTCATCCCAAGATGTGAGAGATCCAGATACGAGAGAAGTTAGCCATCTAGTGGCTTTATCCGCGAGAGAGAAGCGGAAAAGCCTGCATTTTAGACTATCTTCAAGCACTCTATTGGTTTAAATGGTGTTGCGTATGACTTCAAACTTCTCCAGAGGGTGCATAGGGTTCCTAGTTGTCACCCCGTGGAATTGGTTTTGCTACACCAGATGTTGAGACTAGTTTTTATCTCAAAGTCTCTTCCCTCGGTAGGAGGTAGGCGAATCCCAACTCGATCCGTGTAGAACACTTCAGGAGTGTCATAATGCGCTAAAGTCAACCTCTGTTGAGGCGGATTCAGATTTGCGCCTTGCTGACCCACAATTGTAACATTGTTTCCATCCACAACAAGTGGAATGAGTCCCTGATGGACTTCTTGAAGCTGCAGATAACATTGATTTCTGATGTTAGATAGGTTATCACCCATCTCAAATTCGGTTTCAGACTCCGAAGTAATTTCAAGTGCTTTTTATTTCTTCTTCTGTCTCTCTAGTCTGCCAATATCTTGCTCAAACGGTAATATATTTCTTGGTCCTTGGCTCCTAGTGTGAAATTTGCTCATGCACCTGAAAGCACACAAACAAAGAAGAAAAAGAAAAACTCAAACATTGAAAATTAAATGTCTTAGACACACAATGACCGAAAGCTCTAAGATGACCAATAGGTCCCACACAACGACACCAGAAAACTTGATAAGTCAGGTTTTCACCCGAATAAACAACTGAAAGCGCACCGATATAGACATTGTAGTTATTCTGGATTGAAACCACATAGAAACAATGATCACCAAAGATCTACGAATCGAATGCGGGCTAAGACGAAAAAATGCTAAAATCGAAATATTTTTGGAAAAGAGCAGAGAAAACGAATTGGTTTGTAAAAAATAGAGAAAAACGTTGGGCACATGGTATTCTCAGGGAATCTATTTCCTCAGGATTACATATTCTCAGGGAACAATATAAAACTCAATTTACAAAATAAGAACTAACCTACTTTCGTAGCACTAATTCCCTATGTTTAAAGATCTTAGAGACTAACTTCCGTTGAATTTCGTATCCTAAAAAAGTATTCTAACATGATTGATTTGATCAAAAATCGCTTAAACATTAACTTCTGTTGGTCTCAGACAATTTGCTCAGTTAACATTCATTCAAGAATTCCATCAAACACTTTTAGTGCGTGAGATATCCTTATATCAAAAAAATGAGTTATCAAGCTAATTGAGGCTTTTAAGAGCAATGGTAAGTGAAGATCAATTGATAATTCCCCAATCTAACAACCTAACAATCACAAATTCATAGATACCCTTTGTGAGAAACCCTACCCAAACAATGAACTAATCATACATTACGATCAATCAATCACAAAACAAATCAATGGAAAACATGTTTGCAATTGAAGAAATGTAATAAGAGGGCTTAGAAATTGTTGGGGTCAAAAACGGTAACATCGAAATAAACGCCCAAGACTTCCGAATAACTCCCAAAGATCTCGAGATACGAGTTTTGGAGCGATAAGAAGTCACCGTAAAAGACGGATAACTGCGTCACTTCGAAAATACGAGCAATACAAACAACGACAAGTCTAGCCGCCCATTGGGCGACTAGACTCACGGTCTAGGCGCCCAATAGGTGCTTAGAATTACGGTGTAGGCGCCCAACGGGGGCCCAAAATTACGGTAGAGGCGCCCAATGGGCGCCCAGACTCATAGTTGTTGGTGTCAAAAATGGTTACGACGGAATCGATGCCTAAAATAGTAACGGAAACATCGTCTCTCCTTGATAGGGAATATTCCCGAAAAATGGAATATTTCCGCAGGAGGAAAGGCACAAATCTAGGGCGGAAAAGGAAACGAATTTAGCTTACGAAGGCATATAAAAGAGGGGCTAAGGAGAACGAGAAAGGGGGGAGTGTGAGGGCTAAATCTCACAATCAATTATCAAATCGAAAGAGAATGAGTTTTGGGGAACAAAGTGGGACGAATCTCGTTTAAGCTAACTTGATTGATGATTACTGAGAACAGCCTTCGATTTACGATTTTATCAATAATAACTTACAAGGGAATCAAAGTTTAACAGAATGAAAGTATATCTATGTATTATCAAAAGCTACTAGAGAAAAGAACACCATCCTCCGCTCTCTCGATGCCATCCTCTCTTTATAGTACTTGACCTCTGCTTAGGTTAGGTTTCGGTCAGCGAGATCCTCTCCATCGATCTCGCTCCGTTTACTAACCTCCTTGACCAGCTTAAAACGACGTCATTCAACCTTTCCCTTCAGCTAATGGGCATGTTTCGTTGCTAGCCCATCTCCCCTTTCTCTTCTTCTTTGGTTTCTGTTTACTGGGCCTTTGTCGGAACCAGGCCCAATAGTTGTCCCCTGCATGCAGGGACATGTGGCCGCCGATTCTGCATGCAAATCTGCCAGCTTTCGTAATCATTGATCCTCCTCCTAGATAGCTGCGAATTTCTACTTCCCATATCTCGAATATTTGCAATCTACGGTTGAGGATGCACTGCCACAGATCTAATGGCTGAGCCTTGTGGGAAACCAAAGGGTTCTCTCTCGGACTCTGCACCTGATTTGATTTGAAAAACCGCTATAAAAGCAGCCATTAACTTTTGATTACCACTCTTCCACGCTCTCTAACACGTTCTCCCAGGTAAGCTCTCCTCTTTCCTTGTTTGCTCCTCATTTAAATTCTTTATTCCGTTTTCTCTGAGAGAAAATTTTTAGACCTCTTCATCTTTCCTTTGGCCCCTTTTCTTTTTATCTTTCTTTCTGATAACTCTTCTCGATTTTCAATTTTATTTCGAATCGATCCCTTAACTTCTTTTGAGAAGGACCCTGCCGAAAGCGATGCCGGGAGCTCCAGAGCCCCAAGGGGTGGCCTCTGGCGTAAACGTACCAAAAAGTCCGTGATGGACAGAGCCACCACCGTCGCTATCAAAACGGAGATGGTGACGAGAGCTCTGACTATCGCTGAACCTGGGAGGGTAACCTTCGGACCCCACCAGCCCTCCACCCTATCACGCCATAAGGTCTGTAACTCAATCGTCCAGGCTGGTGCTCCGAAGAAGCTGGCGGTGGTTCCATCACCTGATGAAACCCCTGAACAGGCTCCTTCCGAGTGGTTCTGTGTCCACGAGAGTTATATCTCAAAGTATCATCTCCGATTCCCTCTTCCTGATCTCTTACTAGACCTACTTGACCGCTATGGTTTAGCGCTTCCTCAACTGTGCCCTTCTGTAATTAGGGTTGTCCAGGGTCTCATTGTTAGATCTAGGGAAGAAGGAATCCTCTTTGGGTCCAGGATTTAGTTAACCTTTACACTATCAAAGAAAGCAATCCGACCAAGGGGGCTGGAGGTACCTATTACTTTGCGGCTCGCCCTGGTCGCGAAATTTTTACCTTCTCAGTTAATGATGAGTTCTGGAGACAAAAATTCTTCTTTGTCAAAGTTGATCCAGCTACGGTCCCAGTTGGTAGCTCACTGCGTACCTCCTGGGGTCGTTTGCTAGGTTAGGTCCCTTTTAATTTTACTTTTTGTGGAGCCTTGGTGACTTTCATACTCAGAGGCTTCTCGTTTTATTTTCACGGATTTCGGATCCTCCTCAAATCTTCCTTAAAACTGCAAGAGCTTTAGTTAGGCGACTTAAGTAAGGTTCTACCAACTGGTCAGCTTTCCCATCACTCAAGATCCGGAAAGCCAGGTTCCCTGAATTATACGGGATCCCGTTGCCTGAGCCAATCTTTGTGACTAATCTTGAAGGTAAGGACCAAGATCTCTGACAACTTTGTCACTTTGTTTTCTTTTCATATGTCTGCTAATGTTCTGTTAATGTCCAGTTTCTAAAGACGAAGCCCCGATTGACGTTTCTACTCAATTGGAAATATGTCTCTCTAGCCTTCTTTTCGTACCCTTGACGCCAGGTCCCGCCAGCCCCGAAATTCAGGAGTGATGCAGCACAACTGGAGTTAGAAGCTGGATTGGAGTTAAGTTCAAGTGACGATGAACTGGGAGATGAAGAGAAGTCAAGACCAAATCAGGAACCAATCGAGTTATCCAAGGCTCCAATGACAAGATCACAAACCCGGAGACTTGAAGAGAGACTTTAGGCTTTGGTTATCACTAAACCAAACTCGCAGGAGGCTGATTTAGATCAGCAAATTTATCAGACATTCAATTACACGGTTTTATATAGTTTAAATTAAGTTGAGTTTTCAATTAGATTAGGATTTGGGTTTTAATTAATTTTGGGTTAATTCTGGTTTGGTTTCTGCGAAAATCATTAACCAAATTAGGTTAATAATTTTCGACAAGCTTTAGTAGTTTTAGGTTAAATACTTGTTTCTGCAGACTTTGGAAAACATCGAATCTTTTAGCAAAATTTCAGAAACCATTGTTTTTTCTTTCTCAGTGATTGTGAGATTTTGTTCAGCATAAAACAACCCTACAACTACAGAGTTCATTCTCTAAAAGTTGCTTCTTTGTGATCCTAAAAGGAGTTCAGTCTTTCCTGATCCAAAGATACCTTATATCCATCGAAAATATCCATCCGAAAATCACCCTATCATCTTTTCCATCTCCTCAAAAACAAACAGAAAAGAAAAGCAAAGAAAAGACCATTGATCTCTGATTTCCAGCAGCAAAAAGGGACTAGAAACCTCCCAGATCTAAACAAAAATGCATCAAGGAGGCTCCCATTCTCGTGGAAGCTTTAATGACAAGGCATCTTCTGTATTGTTCCGAGCCTCAATTAGGGAGATGCTCGACGATGGCTCCTTAAGGCTCCTCAAGTTGTGACTCCTATCTCCACAATCCCTGAGACTCCTCTGGTGCATTGGACAGGAGTTGAGGCTCAGGGTCCGTCAAGACCTGAGTTTCGAGGGAAGGAGGTTGCTGTTACCGGAGATAACATCACCTAGAGACCTGACGACAGTCCTCGTGTTTCGAGAGGAAGCCAAGAATCTGACAACCCTTCTGCGAAGAGGGTCCGATCTAATTCCGGTGATAGAGTTGCTAGGCCTTCTTCCTCTACTTCTAGAGGTAGCCAGGGTGCTTGGAGCTTTACCCATGCTGGGCCAGGCTCCGTGTTAGAGGATAATTGGGGGCTGGCAACGTTGGTGCGCCATATGAAACAACGTGGATGTCCTTTTCCTGCTATTAATAATCTGAGAAACAAAGAGAGCTACCTGGAGGTGTCTCATTACCTCGGTCAGGTAATGATCTTTCTTGGCTTTTCTTTTCAAATTTGTGCCTTTGGTGATTTACACTGGTTGGTGAATTTTGTGTACAGCTTGCCAATGCTATCAATCGTTCTGTCGTGGGTTATGAAAGTCTTTTTGACAGCTTTCCAGACATCCAGGAGGTAGAAGATGTAAAGGCTACCTTACAAGAGACCAAGAGTATGCTAGACCAATCTAGGTCTGATGTCTCCAGGTTCCAGGCTCAGATTGGGGAGCTGATGGCTCAGCTGCAGGTTCGTGAAGGAAAGGTAGCTGATCTGATCCTGGAACTCAAAGTGAAGAGCAACAGGATTCTGGTCATGGAGAGCGCGAAAAGGACAGCCGATGCTCAGGTCAATGAACTTATTTCAGCAAATAGAGATCTCATGAAAAACAAGGATGCTGAGGTTAAAAGGGCGGTGAGAGCTGGCAAGAAGGAGCTGATCGGAGTGTATGAGAAGGTTTTGGAGTCTATTGAAGAGAAGCTTCAGAAGAAGAAAGAGGAGACCTCTGCTCAGATCTATGCTCAGGAAGTTCAGGCTAACATTGAGCTTTTAGCAGGTTTGATCTCGAAGGAAATCAGAAGTGTTCAGGAGGAACACAAACGTTTGATTGCTTTGCTTCCTTCGGTTGTTAGAGACTATGACAAATCCTTAGTTTCTGATTTATCAATTTCTAAACTCCCTCTCCCTCAGCTATCTGAAAGCTTAGGGCTGGCGGAGGCTGCAGCTTTGGACCCACCTGGACTGGATCACGCTGATGGGCACAAAGCTGACTAAGATGCATCTGTGATAAATGAGCCTCAAGAGCCAGCTAACGATGAAGAGGAGGTTCCGGCAGCGGAGGGTCCTGAAGCCTGAAGACTTGTCAAGCGTTTTGTTTTCTCTTTAATGTTTTAACTAGACTTTTTGTTTTGGGTCATACGTGGCCTTTTCCGTGTTTCCAAAACTCTTGTTAGAGCCTAGAGAGGATTTTAAACTCAAAGACTTAGGGCCTGGAGAGGCTTTTAAACTTTAACTCGGAGCCTGGAGAGGCTTTTAAACTCTTAGACCTTCTGTTGCGTTTTAATACATTTATTAAGTATTCCGGTTTTTGCTTTGCAGTGTGATCATTTTCTTGCAACACATTTTTCGGGCCGTTGTTAGGCTCTTATTGCAATCCAGGTTTCAAAGACGCTAGAGAGGGGCCTTTAGGTCTCTTAACCGTTTTGGGCCCTCAGGCCCGTTAGCCATATAAAGCTCAATCTCTACTAACTCTAAACGCATCTCCCATGCTCAGGGTTCTAGGGACTTGGGTGACTTGACTGGTACTAGTAGCCTTTTGCGAAGCTCTAGGTTTCCCTTAACCCGACCTTTTTTTTATAGGATTCTGAAAACTTTGACAAATTTAGGCTTCTATGGACCCGATTTGTTTTAATAGGATTTTAGGACCTTCGGCAAGTTTAGGTTTCTAGGAACCTGGTTTTGTTTGATAGGATTTTAAGACCTTCGTTAGACTTAGGTTTCAAGGAACCTGATTTTCTTTTATATGATTTTAAGACCTTCGTCAAATTTAGGTTTCTAGGAACCTGATTTTCTTTGATAGGATTTTAAGACCTTCGTCAAATTTAGGTTTCTAGGAACATGATTTTCTTTGATAGGATTTTAAGACCTTTGTTAAATTTAGGCTTCTAGGAACCTGATTTTCTTTGATAGGATTTTAAGACCTTCGATTAGTTTAAGTTTCTGGGAACCTGATTCTCTTTGATAGGATTTTAAGACCTTCGATTAGTTTAGGTTTCTGTGAACCTGATTTTTTTTTTGAACGTTGTATGTAACAAAACTTAGAGCTAGGTTGCTCGGATGCATTGTGGTTTAGGAGTCAGTTGTCTGAGGGCGAGGTGTCTGACTCGCGGAAGTAATGGTTTCTTGGTGAGGTGGGGGTGCGCTTACTGGAGA
This sequence comes from Anastatica hierochuntica, assembly GCA_900406275.1. NCBI lineage: Eukaryota > Viridiplantae > Streptophyta > Magnoliopsida > Brassicales > Brassicaceae > Anastatica > Anastatica hierochuntica. The sequence goes on from OVAN01002779.1 coordinate 27,583, forward strand.
AGCTGCCTACTACCTTGTCAAGGGATCATGCCTAACGTAGTTTGATTTTTTGAGTACCTAATGGTAGTATCTCTTGAGATTCATGGCGTTCCAAGACCGTATCTCTGGTACCCCGGTTCAAACCTTTACGAGCTTATAGACGCCGGGTCTTACCATGTGGGTGATCCGGTAAGGACCTTCCCAATTGGTTCCAAGTTTTCCGGTGCCTTGCTCTTTGGTATTCTCAAATACTATTCGTAATACGAGGTCACCGACCACAAATCTTCGTGACTTGACCTTAGAGTTGTAATGTCGTGCCATCGCCTGTTGGTAGTTTTGGATGCGGGCGAAGTCTCGGTCTCGTCGTTCCTCGATCAAGTCAAGGCTGTCTAGGAGTAATTGGTCGTTGGTTGTTGGGTTCGAGGTGCATAGGCTCCATCGGAGGCTTCCAACAGAGACTTCGGCGGGGACAACGGCTTCCATCCCGTAGGCTAGAGATAAAGCAGTCTCTTCTGTTGCCCTTCGAGGGGTGATTCGACATGCCGATAGGACTTATGGCAATCTATCGGCCCAAGAGTTTTTCGAGGTTCCGAGGCGCTTTTTGAGGTTGACTAAAACTGACTTATTAGCGGCCTCTGCGTGACCATTCCCTTGGGGGTATCTCGGGGTGGAAGTGGTGAGGCGTATGTTCCAAGTATCGCAGAATGATCTGAAATCGTCTGATGTGAACTGGGTTCCATTGTCAGTGACGATTTCATATAGAACTCCGTGACGAAAAACGATATCTCGCCACACGAAGGCTTCGACCTCGACCCTTGTGACTTGCTGGAGGGCCTCTGCCTCGATCCACTTTGTAAAGTAGTCGGTTAAAACCAATACAAAGCGTAGCTTCCGTTGTCCGCCTGAAGGTACAAAGGGACCAATGACATCCATGGACCATCTCATAAAGGGATATGGCGCCGATATCGAAGATAGCTTTTCGGTCGGCTGATGGATGATTGGTGCGTGCCTCTGACATTTGTCACATTGGGCAGAGTAGGTTTCGCAATCTGCGACTATAGTTGGCCAGAAATAGCCTTGTCTCTTGATTCGGATGGCTAAAGCCCGACCTCCCGAGTGATTTCCACATGAACCTTCGTGCACCTCAGCCATAAGTTTGAGAGCGTCGAGGTCGTGGACGCATCTGAGGTATGGTCCGGAGATGCTTCGCTTGTATAGATCGGATTCGATTATGCAATACCTTGCACTTAATGCCTTGAGTTTTCAAGCTTCCCACTTATTGGGGGGGGGGTATACCCTCCCGAATGTATTGCATAATTGGGATTCGCCAATCCAATCTTTCGAGTACTTTATCGTGGAAGGATGGAGCAGTAGCTTGCGCTGGTACGGGTTCCGAATCGTTTCCTAGCTCTTCTTGAGTCGGGATTGTGCCCCCAGAGGTATTCTGAGAATTAGGCTCTTCGGAGGCTCTGTTCTTAGGAATACGTTCTGTATTGCTATTTAGTTCGGAGCTTTGAAGCGTGCCCCCAAAAATTTTATGTGGTCTGTTCTCGGGGGGAGTTTCGCTTCCGGGGTTGGTAGCAGCGCAAATATTTGGCCTGCGAACTTGTTCCGTGCCCCCGGAAGCTCGCCTTTTGACCTTACGAGTTTTCGTTTTTGGAAACCAAAATGTGGTGAAGACTTGAGTGAGGGAATCGTGCTGGATAGCTACTATAGCTACTCCTAGGGGTCGAGCCTCCTCTTTGTGTTCTTCTAGGCTAGATTTGATTGCGTCTTTTATCGTTATGTCGATGATGGGCTTTTCTATACCTTCCACGGGTATTATTATTTTGATGAGAGGGTCAAAGGTGGATGCTAGCGTGGCTAGGGCGTCAGCGGAGGAGTTTTCTCCGCGTGGGATCCTTGTAAGTTCGAATTTTTCGAACTGTTTAGTGAGGTTTTGTACAACCTCTAGATATGCCCCCATTCGCTCGTCTCTCGTTTCGTATTTGCCGTGAGACTGGCTAGCTACTAACTAAGAGTCGCTATAGGCACTCAGCTCTCGGATCCTGAGTCCTATTGCGAGCTTCAGACCAGCAATCAATGCTTCGTATTCGACCTCATTATTGGAGGCGTTGAAGCCTAATCTGGAAGACTGTTCTATGACTTCTCCCGTTGAGGATGCCAACCTTAGGCCAATCCCGGATCCCTGTTTCGAGGAGGCTCCGTCAACGTTGAGTGTCCATTTTGGGGCTATGGAGTCCGTGTCTACGTACTCGGTGGCTAGCTCAATGACAAAGTCGGCTAGAACCTAGGCTTTAGCCGCCGTTCTTGGTCGATATTCGATGTCGTATTCGCTGAGCTCGATGGCCCACTTAGCGAGGCGTCCTGACTGGCTAGGGCTATGTAATATCGAGCACAAAGGCTGAGACGTCATTACGACTATCGTGTGACTTGAAATACGGGCGGAGCTTCCTGGCTGCTGTGACGACTACCAGGGCAAATTTCTCCATAGCCGGATATCGTGTTTTGGCGTCTGTTGGGCCTAAACCCGGCCGATTACTCAAGGTGCATTACATGTCATGAAGCAAGGCATAAAGAGGGGAACGTTAGAGCTCGCAATGGGCCTACATCACATCCACGAGGAGTTAGCTATCATGGCGAGATAAAACAGGTCTCGCCGACGACCACGGGATTGGAGAGGACCTGGTCTCGTTGAGTAGGGAGCTGACACAACAGGTCTCAGACAGATGGAAAGGGACGTAGACTCGGTCAAATAAGTTGTAGGACACTCCGGGAATCAAGGAAGAGATCTAGGAACTGTTGCAACTACCTCGTAGCGGAGAAAGAGCTATTTAAGGAGGAAGAAAAGCGAACAAGAGGGCTCTCGAACAAATCTTCAATCCAGAAACTTTTACCTATTTTTTTATTATTGTTGTATCGATCTCAAGTAATATTTTCATTTTCTTCGTTGATCATTCGTCACGCTAAACCTCTTTTGTACTATTTTATTCCGATTACAATCATCAATACAAATAGCTTTCGTTCTTTAAGTTCATACGGGATTCAACCCACGTAATCTCTCCCTAAACCTAAACACTATTCACTAAACCTAAGAGGTGAGTTTTATCCCTCACATTTGGCGCCGTCTATGGGGAGAGATAACTGAATCCCTCACTCAGTAGCTTGAGAATGAATCCTATTGATCAGGGTACGAATCCATCCGATCATGATTCAACGAATCAGAGCTACGACTCTCCGAACAGCGGAGGCTCCAATCCCCCTTCCTCGGAGCCTCAGCATCCCGATCACCGCTCTGAGTGGCAGCTTTCGGCTGGCGCTCAATCCGATCAGACCACCACTGGGTTAACCAATCAAGGACCCTCTGGTCGCAATACCTCAGGGCTATTAGCCCACGGAAACTCGCAACAACCACTCTCGGCTGGCTCTTTGCCACATATATCTGCTCTGAATCAAGCGGAGGCTCAGCTTTCTGAGATCCGCCGAATGATGATGCAGCTAGTCGATAGAGCCCAGGAAAACGAACGCACAATGCAGCAACTTGCTCTCCGACAACAACAGTTCGAAGAAGCAACGAGGTCACTGACCACAACCGTCAGGCCTCCGCAGCGGCAAGGCTCGGGAGTTACCTTCAGAGACCTAATATCCGAACCCTCGTTTCCTCGAGGACACCTGGATTTCTCTCCTAGCAACTTGATTCCTGAGGGGCAGGGACCTGTTTTCCAGACGCCCCTTGCTGGGACAGCCCCTGCGTTCAGCCCTCCAAACACCATAGCTACGGGAATCGATGTAGCGACGACTAGCTCACTACCTGATATGAGCTCTCGACCACCTCCACCGCCTCCTGTTTTCGGATCCGGAGGAGGTACCTTAGTTCCATCTGGGGCAAAACTTCAACCTCAGTGTATCACGCACGAGACCTGATCCTAGATCTGGAGACTAGCAGGAGACCAGAAGCTATGACCACAACTTGCCCCGATCTCCATGCAGCTCGCACGCATCAGAGCAACCCGACAGCTATGGAGCGACTCAGCTCACCAGCTACCTGGGGGAATGTCTAAACTTGGCTCTGCCAAGAGTCAACTCGCCAGGAACCTAACGGCAACCCAACAGCCCTTCCACTAGAGGGACCTGAAGCCATCCGCAGATACATGGAGCAAAACCATGCAGCTCTTCAGAAGCTGAACGCTCGGGTCCATAAGGCCACAAGCTC
>OVAN01002780.1:0-31766 GCA_900406275.1 Anastatica hierochuntica
TTTTCAATGGATGGCCTATGATAATCACTTTACTCTTCCACCTCTCGGACTGAGTGGTGGATTAGCTCTTTTCTGGCGACGGGATGTCGATCTCACTGTACTTACTGCGACTCCCCGCTTTATTGATACGATTATATTGTATCAAGGTCCTACTTTCCACCTAACCTTTGTGTATGGTGCCCCTCAACGTTAGTGTCGTAAAGAGGTCTAGGATGAATTAACTCGGCTTGCGGACTCTCTTGATTCTTCCTGGCTTCTCACTGGCGACTTCAATGATATTCTCCTACAATCAGAGAAGAGAGGGGGTCCAACTAGGTGGGAAGGTTCTTTCTCAGATTTCCGAAGTTTCGTTTCGGTAAACGGTCTATGGGGTGTTAATCATTCTGGTAACTGTCTTTCTTGACGTGGAATGCGCTACAATCATTTGGTTCATACTCGCCTTGATCGTTCTCTAGCCAATAACGCCTAGGTGGAGATGTGTCCCTCAGGTCGTTCCGAGTATCTCCGGTTTGAGGGTTCGGATCACCGGCCTCTCATTACCTATCTTGACAATTCTAGGGTCAAACGCCGCCAGCTCTTCCGTTTTGATCGTCGTCTCCGTGAGCGTGATGAGGTTTTTGATTTGATCACTGAGCTTTGGCAAGCGGCTGGCAAGGCATCTGTCTCCGTCAAATTATCCAAATGTTGCACTGCTTTGGTCAAATGGACGAAGGATCAGCAACTCCATAGTGCTAAAGTCATCGAGGAGGCACGGGCAAGATTAGATGCTCTCCTCTCACAGCCGGATGCTGATTCTGTTGAAGTTCAGCAAGTTACAGCCACTCTAGCTGCTGCCTATCGGGAGGAAGAGAAATTCTGGCGAGAACGTAGTCGAATTCTTTGGCTGCAACATGGCAATAGGAACTCTGGTTTCTTCCATGCTTCTACTCGCAACCGTCGCACTCTCAACCACATCTCTGTCATTGAGGATGCGACTGGAGCGGTTCACTACAAAGAATCTGATATTGCTGCCTCCATCTGCTCGTACTTCCATCAAATTTTCTCCTCTAATGAAGCTGTGACTTCTCAATTATTGAGCGCACTACGCTTCCGTCAGTTTCTGATTTAGACAATGTGATGTTAACTGTTATTCCTACGTCGGAGGAAATAAAGCAAGCAACTTTCTCTATCAATGCTGACAAGGCTCCGGGCCCTGATGGCTTTTCTGCCGGGTTCTTTCATTCCTACTGGACGGCGGTGGGTCCGGATGTTGTTAGGGAGGTGGTTGCTTTCTTCGTCTCTGGCTCTTTCCAGCGATCTATGAATGCCACCAATGTCACGTTGATCCCAAAGATCTCGAACCCTCGTAAGGTCTCCGACTATCGGCCCATTGCTTTGTGCAGTGTCTTTTACAAGATAGTTGCTAAGATTCTTACAGCAAGAATGCACTCGATTCTTTCGCGGTTGATTTCGGAGAACCAATCTGCGTTTGTTCCGGAACGGGCTATCTCTGATAATGTTCTTATCACTCATGAGATTCTTCACTACTTGCGTCGCTCTAAAGCCACTAAGCGTGGCGCTATGGCGGTAAAGACGGATATGAGCAAGGCCTATGACCGTATCGAATGGTCTTTCCTACTCCGCGTTCTGGAGAAGTTTGGTTTCCATCATGTATGGATTAATTGGATTATGGAATGTGTTACCACGGTTTCGTACTCCTTTCTTTTGAATGGTACACCCCAAGGTCAGGTCATTTCGTCGCGAGGCCTACGCCAGGGAGACCCCCTTTCGCCATGTCTATTTATCCTCTGTACTGAAATCCTATCAGGGTTGTGCCGGCGGGCCCAGGAGGATGGGACCCTGCCTGGAATCAAGGTCTCGCGCTTCAGCCCCCCAATTAATCATCTCCTCTTTGCAGATGATACTATGTTCTTCTGCAAGTCTGATCGCTCGAGTGTAGAAGCCCTGAAGGCCCTTATACATGGATATGAGTTAGCTTCTGGCCATGCTATCAATTTATCCAAATCTTCTATCACGTTTGCCTCCAAGACGCCCCATTCTCGTCGGGAGATGGTGAACCAGTGTTTGAGAATTGTCCAAGAAGGAGGTATTGGGAAGTATTTGGGCTTACCGGAGCATTTCGGACAAAGGAAGAGAGATATTTTTGCTTCAATTGTGGACCGGATCAGACAGAGGGCTCAAAGTTGGTCCTCTCGTTTCCTCTCCTCGGTGGGTAAGCATGTCATGCTTAAGTCTGTCCTCTCTGCGATCCCGACCTACGCGATGTCCTGCTTCAAGCTCCCTTTGTCTCTTTGTAAGCGGATCCAGTCGGCGTTGACCCGTTATTGGTGGGATGATACGCAGGATTCTCGCAAGATTTCCTGGGTCTCTTGGGCGAAACTAACTTTGCCCAAAGTAGCTGAGGGGCTAGGCTTTAGGGACATTGTGGCTTTCAATGATGCTCTCTTGGCGAAACTTTCCTGGCGGCTCTTAAAGTTCCCAACGTCGATGGTGTCTCGTATCTTATTGGGCAAATATTGCCATTCTTCCTCCTTCATGGAGTGTTCTCCACCCTCCACTATGTCACACGGTTGGCGTGGGATTATGGCTGGCCGAGAGGTTCTGAAACTCGGTTTGGGTTGGATTATAGGCGATGGTTCTGATGTACGTGTTTGGGATGATCAATGGTTGTTTATCTCGCGCCCTCAAACGGCTATTGGCCCTCCCCCGGAAGCTTCTCGCGACTTGCGAGTTTCAGATTTGATTGACTCGTCGACTTTTGGCTGGAACTGGGGGTTTATCTCTGAGATACTACCTCAGTACATGGTTGCGATTTCAGAACTGCCCCTTGGGTCCTCTTCTGGCCGAGACTCTCTGGTTTGGTTATTGAATAAGAATGGGCGGTACTCCTGCAAGAGTGGCTATACTCTTCTCATGACCAGTGTCTTGGCTCCAGCTGAAGACCAGTTTAACTGGATAAAAATATATGGTCACTTAAGGTTCTTCCTAAGTTGAAAACTTTTCTCTGGAAAGCAATGAGTGGAGCGTTACCTGTCCGGCAGTGTCTTGTGTCTCGTGGTGTTATTGAGGATGGGTCCTACCCACGGTGCGGCCTTTCTGAGACTATTGATCATGTTCTTCTTCAATGTGCTTTTGCCCAACAGGTTTGGGAGGCGGTTCCTTTAATGTTCCCATCCTTCGCTTCGATGCCAACGTTGCCATCTTTCCTTCAGTTAATGCGGGGAGCCAAGAGTCTACCCCCGACGGATTTGTCAGGGGTTGATGTTTATCCGTGGATTTGTTGGCAGCTGTGGAAGGCCAGGAACAGGCCCGCTCTTTTCATTTGAGGCCACTCCATTGGCGGAGGTGGTCCGACTTTCTTTGGATGGAGCGCGTGAGTGGTTGGCTGCATCACGCACCAGCATGAAGGTTTTTGCTGATGGGATTTCTCGGTTGAATTGTGAAGTTCCATCTGGTTCCCCTATGGTCTTATCTTCTTCGGTTAAGTGTTGGGTGGATGCTTCTTGGGATGCATCCAGTAAGCATTGTGGTATGGGATGGGTCTTTCGCTCACCGAATGATGCCTTGCTTGGTTCGTACTTCTCCTTCAAGGGGGATGTTCCCTCCTCTTTGGCAGCAGAAGCCTCTGCAATCTGGACAGCTCTAAGCCAAGCTTCAGTTTTGGGAATGTGCTTGTGCACTCGGACTCCCAGATTTTGGTCAATTTGATCAATCGCCGGGAAGACCATATTGCTATCTCTGGTCTTCTGTCCGATATTCGGACACTTCTTTCTTCTTTCACTTTTTTCTCGATTCTGTTTATCCCAAGAACTGCGAATACTCTTGCTGATTCGCTTGCTCGACGAGCTCTTTTTGCTCGAGATACCTCTGTTTCTGAGGCTTAATAAAATTTCAATCTTGTGACCAAAAAAAAAAATTCATAATCACCATCTTCTTTTAAAACACCCTTTCCGTTTCTTTAATCTTCCCCTCCTGAAAATCATCCATGAATTCAATTGTGCTTCGTATTAAAACAAAAGGGAATAACAAACTTACACAGAAGCTGTTGAAATGAGAGCTTCAATTCTCCTCTCTTGAGTGCACCACCAAGTGTTGTATTATTTTGGGGTGCGGCCCCACTATTAAAACAACTCACACAACATTTTACCAACACTTTTATCCAATAATAAAGAAATAACGTTGTTGTAATATAAGAACTCATATTGTCCATATTTGAAAATTGCGCAATCGCCCTCAGCCTTTGCAAACTAAAATAATTAAAATCATTCAATATATCAAATTAACAAACAATTCTTTGTATATTTATATCTGCATTTCAACTAAAACACTAAATTAAAAATTGTGTAACCAGTCCATCAGAAAAATGTCTTCTTAAAATTATAGCAAAATTTACAGAAAAAACAAATAAAGACTTAAAATAACAACAGATTCGTGACTGTATCATGAATTACAAAAACATCAGGATATGTTAAGGAGATAATTCAAGGATTGGGTTTAAAGAATCAAGAAATTCAAAGCAAGATCAAGAAATAATTAAATATTAAATTGACTAATTTTTAAAAACACGGCACTCACCCTTACAAGAACTGATGTGCAACTTTAAAGAATTTTAATCGAAAAACACCGTTCAGCTCATAACATATTTATTATTAGTCGTCAACCATAGCATATATCTATCTCTATATATAACAATTATTATTTATATTATGAATTCCTTCAAAAACCAAGGCGTGGCCGTATATTACAAGTTTATAACGCAAAACAGATTGTAAGAAAGTCAAGCCTAAAAGAACAAAGAGAAATGTAATTAACTATGTAATTTAAATTAAACAACTATATAAGCCAAAATAAACCTAAACCAACTCAATATATCCCTCACAATTTCTAATATACTCTAACCTGCAGGTTTACCAAGTGACAAGGGCGAACGCCTCCTTCCTATGCACACGTACTATCATTGTAAGTTTGTTTACACTTATTTATGTTAAAATAAACAATATACAAAACTAAACTATAAAATTTTAAAAATATTATATAGGTGGTTGTGATGCATGCTCAAAATACGGTACGTACAGCTCTATACAACATAAATTTAGATTTTAAATTTAAACACACAGTGGGCGACATTTTAAACAACAGTATAAATGCATTTGCATTAATAAAAGAGAAAGCCCGATCTCGACGGAAAAGAATTATTATCCAAAAAAACTAACAGTCTGCGTAACAAATACATGGAAAACTCGGCATGCTATAGGAGAAAATAAGAGATCATGCACGGAGTCCACATCTAACACTGCAAGTCAGCCACATAGACCCTTAACGAAAGGTACTGACAAAACAAGACAAAGAGGTAATTAAATAAACCGACTTACTCATTAAAAGAAACATAAAAAATAAATCAAAGTACTTCCACAACTCACACCATACTATCTTTCTACGCAGGAACTTCTCGGGGAAATAGAACAAAGAATTCACTGCCGAGTATTTCTTTTTTCGACTGTAAGTTCTCTTTCTATATATTACAAACCATAACAAACACATGATAGAATACATTTGTATAATATACAAATATTCAGTACTTTACAACTCCTACAAAAGAATTAATGTATTATATAATTTAGTAAATTATCTACACATTCTCGAAAAACACATATCTTATTGAATTCATACTTCACATATACACTTTAACCATTGTAGGCGGATGTGATCGCTGCTCAGATATAGGTAATTTTTAAAATTAAACCACAAAACAGAACTCCAACAAAACAAAATTGTTATAATAAATATTTGCTCCATTATTGCAGTTCGCCAAAAAAATACAAGAGCATTGAGACGAGCGATTATACTGTCCAAAAGGGCGTCCAAACGAGTAGAGGTATTTCAATCCATCACCAACTAAACCTCTTACATTTAATGGCACACGTACATAACAACAATCTAACTTCAAATACTCAATTTGACAAAAGGAGAAGCGTCAACTAGCCAACAACCTCTCTCTAGAGGAGAGAAAAAACAGTTGAAAGGTACAACTACTCCTCAGGAAAAGTTTAAATTAAAAAATTATATGCATACAAATTCCAACATAATGTAACATTTAGTACTAAATCTAACAGAAAGAATGGAAAAGGAGAATCCAATCCTCCAATGCACCTACTGTAACGCATCCGTCTGGTATTCTGAAAGAACAGGCGAAGATAGTAGAACAGGGATGCCACTATTCACAATATGTTGCCAACAAGGGCGTGTCAAGCTTCCTCCGCTAAGACAGCCGCCACCTTACCTAGAAGAGCTTATGAGAACAAACGCATCGTTTCGCTCCCTTCAACGCATCTACAACGCTCTGCTCGCTATGACATCTATAGGAGCAAAAATAGACCACTCGGTCTCAACAGGGAATGGACCACCGTGCTATAGGATACATGGGCAGAATTATCATCGCATCGGATCGTTACTTCCAACTCCAGGCCAACCACCCAAATTTCTACAAATGTTAATTGTAGACACAGAGAACGAGGTTCGTAATCGCATAAACCCGTTCACACTCCGCATGCGCCAATTCCCAATCAGAGTTTGTTATGCAATGACCATAAACAAAAGCCAATGACAAACCTTAAAGCGAGTACTGTTATATCTACCCAAACCGGTCTTCAGCCATGGCCAACTGCATGTAGCTCTTTCAAGAGTGACTACCTCACAAGGACTACGCATCTTACAAGCAGAAGAAGAACCTAAAGAGACCATGCGGAACATCGTCTACAAAGAAATTTATAACGGATTGCCAACAAGTTCAGGTAAATTGTTCAACATAATTTAATATATACTATATTAATAAAAATAAATAACATTACATAAAATGCAGGATACATAGAAGAAGAGGATTAACATTTGCGTGAAAATGTAAGGTAAACACAAAAATACATGCTCAAAAGACAAAAAAAACAAACAACTTCTATCTCTAAAACTAACCAGCTATAACTACAATGTGCAGATTCTGAAAGGGAGAACACAAAAAAGATATGCGCCCAACAAGGACCCCCGTTCTCAGAAATTGTGTTCAAGCGCAATATACCAATCGCATGTTTTAGTGTTTTCCAACATTTCTTTAAGATTTCTAAAGCTTGCCCGTAACAAATAAAAACTACTCTAATACATTACTTTTCGGCGTTACATTTATGCACAACTTTAAAAATTTGAAACAAAACAAAGTGGTACTACATTCATATGCAAAAAAAACAACAACACTTATACATCCTAAAATTACAAAAAAAACACTTAAAAAACGACCACCACATACCTTAATAACCACAAACTTTAAACTAAGAAGATATGTACCTCAAAACATTATTTCACACCATTACCTAATGTTATTTTAGTTTTCTCCTCAACTAATAAACAACAACAATACTCTCTCCATCCCATAAAGATTAATGTTGTAGGTTTTTATTTTGTCTCATAAAAATTGAATCCCTTTATTTAAAGGTACTTTTACATGATTTATTAAATGTAGATTTTTGGGTGAAGACAATCTTTATTATTCGTTAATCTATGTCAAAATCATAGAAAATAAAGCTTTGTGGGACGGAGGATGTACTGTCTTACTCTTCTCCTTTACATTTATGTAGAAATGTCCGAGAAAACGAACGTCCAAAAATACTAGAATATGGATATTCGAAATACAAATAAGACATCAAAAAATAAAAGAAGAAGTCAACACAAAAACAAAAAACAACTACAATATACACACCTAACAAAATCAAAACAAAACAAAATCGAAAACACAAACCGGACGTAACGCGGACATAGTGCTAGTATTCATAATTGTCACAAACCCATCACAAGTTCCAATAAACACCATTCAATTTAACTTTACTATACACCCCACATACAAGTAAAACTATAATTTTAATAATCCAATCAGTTGAATATATAAGTACGTTTGGATTCATCACTCTTTGGCCGACGCCATTTTTATTTTGCTTTGAAGAAACAAACGCAAGAAGAAAAGCCAACCCAAATCAGAGCAAGCAATGTGAACCTGAAACATCCAAAATACTTCTAGGTGAACGTAATTGGCTCTTGAAGAAAAAAGATTAAAACTTTGGAGAAAATAAACACTACCGAGAACCAAAAATCGAAAGCAACTCAAATACATATGAACAGATTACACAAACAACAGTGTTTGCAATATTAAAAAATTGAAACTTTAACAGCGGTGATGGACGACGATGATGATGAAGATCGGAGAAGGATAACGAAATCTATCTAAGGCAAATAGATAGATCTGTAAGAAGATTTAACACAAAATCCTAACTAATTACACGATTTTAATTAAATTGATCGGCAAATATACATTAATTATTTTTAGTTAGTATGAAAATTTAAATTGAAAGGTTTAATGAGATTTTCATTAAATATTGTCTTAATGGGACAAATCCACATTAGTTTTATACTAATGAGACAATGATATCTTTTTTGTTTTATTTTAGCAAAATTCCCATTAATATATAGAGATTTTCAAAACAAATTTTGTTACAAAAAATCATAGAGTGATAAAATTTAAAATAATCTATAACTTTTAAAAAAACATAATTTATATAAATTATAAGAATTTAAGTTTAAGCATCTGATATTTTTTTTAAAATGTCTCAACGTGTTTTGTTTTACGGTATTTTGTATATCATATATTATTTGAAACCGAATCCGTACATCAACCCGTACGAGTATTCAAAAAATCCTAGAAAACCTGAAAAATTCAAACTTAAACTCGAACCTAGAATTCAAAATAACTAAAAAATTTAAAAGTTTTGAATATAAAACCAAATTTGAATCCAAAACCCGAAATAATTGAAAATTTTAAAACTGTTATTCGAAAAATAAAAAACATGATCGACCGTAACTGGAATATATAAAATTAAAAAAAACATTCCTGCCGTCGCACAAATCAACATCAGTTAATAAAACACAAAGTATTATGTAACCAATCTGGTTGAAGAACCATGTCTTGTTCACGATAGCTAGTTGCATTGCCACTTTGTATATCATAGTCGTCGTGCTGTTTTTAATAACGACTCTATTTTTTAATTCGTATATATACACCTTGTAAAAAATCCTCCTATTTAAATCAAGGTACACTTAAATAATTTTTGCTTAGAGTAAGATTATTGGGATCCTTAAGAGGGTCCTTAAGAAGAGAGAGAGAGAAAGGACCCACAAAAACAACAAAACCAAGGAGAAAAGTCCTTAAATAAGAAATGTTTTGGCTTGGTCCTTGTACTGTTCACGGGTTCCACTAACACGTGGCGACCCGTGATTGGTTCGTCTTAAAAAAAAAAAGTTAAGAACCGATGAAGGGTCCTAGCAATAATCTTGCTCTTAGGTGTCATTCATACGTGAGCTTTGACATTAACGTTATAATTTGATTATCCAAATATTTAAAATTTTAATTTAATTTTGATTTATTGAATTCATGTTTAAAATAAACATAAATTATGAATCATTTTAACTCACTTCCCAATTACTCTTTTTAAATAAACAATTTTAACTTAATTGCTAAACATTACATTATTTAATTTATACTATCCTTGCTAATTTAAAAGTGGCAACAAAAATATATATTTAAATATGCTTTAAAAATATACACATTATTATTAGTAAAATATATATGTTATAATGTTTTTTGTATTTTTTGTCATAATATAAAACAAAAGTAATGGTGACCAAATTAATAATATAAATTATAAATATGATAATTACATAAAAAATTTCTTAATTTGTTTTAGACGAGATATTAGGAATATTATAATTACACTTTTAGATTTTACATTTTTTGAAATTTACATATTAAAAATTATGTTTAAACTCTTACGTTTTATCTTTATTGTAATTTAAATATTCACAAATATAAAACAAATTTAATGTTATTTCAATCATCAATAAAATAATAGTATTATCTACTTTAATATACATTTATTGGAGTTATGAATTATCATAAATTACAAAATATGTTAACTTTCCATATAATTTGACTAATTAAATTAAAAAGTATCTTTTTATTTATGATCAAAAGACAATATACTAAAAATTGATTAACTTTCTATATATATTTGATATTGGCTTTAACATTAATTAATGTAAACAACTTTCCATATGAAATTAGTAAATAAAAATAATAGAGAAACTGTAATAAAGTCGATAATAACATATAGTGTACAATCGTATTATAAATCATGTTTGAAAAAATGAAAATGATTTACAGTAAAGTAAAAAATGTAATGTTTCAAAAAACTAAATTTTTTATTTAAAAATATGAAATATTATATATATAGTTAATGTAAACATTTATTGAAATAAAAATTTTATTGTTTAAATTCTCAATGAAACCTTCAATATAAATAATCATTTAAAATATTATATATAGAGTAAAATATTACTTAAAATTAATATTATATACATACATGGAAAGTAAAGTATTAAAAGAAATCATATATTATTTCTATGTATTTATTATTTAAAATATTATAAATTTTATTTTATTAATTTCAGTTAGTCCAAAATTAATGTGTTTCAAAATTCATAATAAAAAGGTATTAAATCATATATTTATTTAATCATCTTAAATTTATGTGTTAGAAGATAATATGATATTTTTTGTTATGAAAATTATGATGATAATATGAAAATATAAATTATGTACTAAATCACATCAATAGAAATAAACAATTTATTTAGAATATAAAAGAATAAACCTATTAATAGGAAATTAATATTTCATCACATATGTTATAAATTTTAACGATTTACATTACAAAATTCATGATAAATAGCACCACAAAAGTTAATCTTTTCAAAACACAAATTTACAATCTTTCTAAAAACAATTTAAAAGATACATTAATTTTTTTATATTAAAATTCCCTTACAAGATTCCAAAAATAATATTATTTTATGGAGAAAATTTTGCAACAAGTTTAGCCAAAAAAGTTATCTTTAAAAATCATAAATTTTATTCCACCTCACTATATAAGATCATGCTATCTATTAATCCGAAATATCTATTTTCCTCTCAATTTATATCTATATTTTTTTATACAATAATGTTCTTTTTGATTTTTTATTTTGGTTATTTAGTTTTAGTTCATATTTTTATATTATTTATTTTTATAATGTTATTTATATTGACTGTAAAATATTTTTTCTTTGATTTCAAGTAGGACCGTAATTTGCATACTAATGAAATTGTAAAATAAACTCAATAGCATCTATATTTTGATTATGTAGTTTTGGGCATTCGAAATATTTTGATTCGCGCTGAGATCGTTTCCCGTTTTTCGTGTATTGAAGTTTCATATCCATACGAAGATTTTATCGATTTCGGTTCAGTTTCAGTATCAATTTTTTAGGTCGGATGCGCTTCGATTTTTTAACCCAAATATTTTATCCACTTCTGCTTACATCCGCGAATTCGCGGACACCACCTAGTTACAACTAATAGGCAGACCAAACACTAACCAACCACGTGTCTATGTCACGAACCATTAATACTTCCATATCAACCTTTGTTTCGTTAGATCTTGCCACGCTATTAAATGATCCAACAATTTTTATTACTACTTCTTTCAACTGCTTCGTTTCTTAACATTTTGAACATGGCCCCCACTTTTTTTTCTTGACCAATAGACACTTTTACAAATTTTAAAAACAAACTTCTTTAAAAAATTCTCGTGCTTTCATCACCTTTGTGTTACTTTTGACTTTTAATTGATTATTTATTCAGTTTGAAAGGCGAGAGTAAGACACGAACCTATCTACTATTGGTGTTGGTACTAATCAAATATTTTAAAATGATTCAGAAGCTTAAATAAGCAAAATGATAATATCAACCTGATTAGGTCCATGACTCCATGTTCGTTTTCGTAAATATATTTTATTTTTCTTATTTACGCTTATTCAATTGTAATTTAGCCCCAGCAACGATCATCACATTCACAAATCACATGGTTCAACATTATCAAAACCCAAATTAAAATGATTTAAATATCTACTAATACATATAGAAATCAAGAAACAACTTTTCATCTTCCTCTTTCTCCAAACACGAACTATAAACTAATCTTTTTTGCTTGCAAAAAAACAAAAAACCAGATTCATCGTTGCCCCTAAGAGTTTGATATTTTGTATCAAATCATGGCCGGTGATTCAACTGATCACCGGCGAGAATTCGTTGTTAAGATCGACGGCGAAGAGAAAAAAGTGTCAAGCAACAATGGCGATGGAGAAAAGTTTAAGAGAGAATCAAGCTATAGTTTCGGGAACGGTGATAAGAACAGTAGAAACGTAAGTGAGGAAGACGACGGAAGCTTTGAATTCATGCAGCAGCGAAGGAGTGAGAAACCGGAGGAGGCAGATCCACCGTCGAAGCTCATAAATCATTTTCTTAAAAAGCAAAAAGCTTCCGGCGATGAAATCGTTCTCGACATGGAGCCTAACATGCCGGAGCTTCAAAGCAACACGATTCAAGGGTCACCGGCGGCGGCGTCAACGGGAAACCACCGTGACGGCACCGTCGATGCAATCAGACGGAGGCATAACAGAGTCACGCTTACTCCGTCTGTTAAAGATAGTGATAGTAGTGAGGAAGAA
The DNA here is from genome assembly GCA_900406275.1 of Anastatica hierochuntica. Taxonomy (NCBI): domain Eukaryota; kingdom Viridiplantae; phylum Streptophyta; class Magnoliopsida; order Brassicales; family Brassicaceae; genus Anastatica; species Anastatica hierochuntica. Next base: position 12,640 of record OVAN01002780.1, read on the forward strand.
GAAGAAGAAAACAGAGTAGATGAATCAGAAGTTATCAAGTGTAGCTCGAGTAGATCGACAAGGAGGACTAAGACTTTGATGAGGACGAAGACTAGGTCTAGATTGATGGATCCTCCAACTCCGACGTATCCAGAGATTGTTTCGGGTCGGACTCCGAGATCCGGGAATTTAAAACCCGGGTTTAGTGGCAAAATCACTAAAACCGGAACTCCAAAGCAAGGAGGAAACATGGATTTGGAAGAAGAGGAAGATCCGTTTTCGGAAGAGGATTTACCGGAAGGTTTCAAGAAGGGAAAACTCAGTTTTTTGGTTATCATGGAATGGGTTTTTCTTATTTTCATCGTTGCTGGTTTGATTTGTAACCTCGTGATTCCTTACTTGCGAGGCAAGAAACTTTGGAACCTAGCTTTGTGGAAATGGGAAGTGATGGTTCTTGTCTTGATATGTGGGAGATTGGTTTCGAGTTGGATAGTGAAGCTATTCGTCTACTTCATCGAAAGCAACTTCCTTCTGAGGAAAAGGGTTTTGTATTTTGTCTATGGGATCCGTCAGGCGGTTCAGAATTGTCTATGGCTAGGGCTTGTGTTGATCGCGTGGCATTTCTTGTTCGACAAGAAAGTTGAAAGAGAAGCTAAGAGCACTGTGCTTAAGTACGTGACTAAAGTATTGGTCTGTTTACTCGTTGCTGTTATCATCTGGCTCATAAAAACCTTACTAGTTAAAGTTCTTGCTTCATCCTTCCATATGAGTACTTACTTTGATCGGATTCAAGAATCATTGTTTACTCAATACGTGATTGAGACTCTCTCAGGACCTCCTCGAATTGAGATTCATATAGAAGAGGAGAAAGTGACAAACGATTTGAAGACTTTAGAGATGGCAGGAGCTAAGCTATCTCCTCCAGGTCCAGTTGGTGTTTCTCCATCGCCACAAGTCACCGTTGGAAGTGGAAGGCTGCAGAAGAGTCCGACCAGAATTGGGAAAAGTCAGGTGCTTTCGCGGGTTGGTTCTAAGAAAGAAGGAGAAAACGAAGGGATAAGGATCGATCATTTGCAGAGAATGAACACAAAAAACGTTTCTGTTTGGAAAATGAAGAGGCTTATGAATGTAATAAGAAGAGGAAGTCTCTCTACTTTGGATGAACAGATACAGGACACGTCTACTCACAAAGATGATAAAGCCACTGAGATAAGAAGTGAATTTGAAGCAAAACTTGCAGCAAGGAAGATTTTCCAGAATGTTGCTCAGCCTGGATCCAGGTATATTCATACATATATATGTGACCTTATGACCAGTGTCTTTTTTCACAATTTTGAATCGATATATCTTGAGACCAAGATAGAAACAGAGATTTTGTTTCGGGTTTTAGGTATATTTATATCGAAGACATTATGCGTTTTCTGTCTGAAGATGAGATTGAAAGAGCTAAGGGTCTCTTTGAGGAAGCTTCTGAGAGTCAGAGAATCAGCAAATCTTGTCTGAAGAATTGGGTGGTAAGTGTTTGTTTCTCAGAAGCTTTGTTTCTTTTGATAACTATGCTAAATCCTCAAATCTTTCTTCCAGGTTAATGCCTTTAGAGAACGAAGAGCACTAGCTTTGACCTTAAACGATACAAAAACAGCAGTGAAAAGGCTTCATAGAATCATCGATGTTTTGGTCAGCATTGTGATCATAATCATATGCCTTCTTATTCTCGGAATCGCTACAACCAAGTTCTTTCTTGTCATTAGCTCTCAACTCCTTCTTGTAGTCTTTGTGTTTGGGAATTCATGCAAAACCATCTTTGAAGCTGTCATCTTTGTCTTTGTTGTGCATCCATTTGATGTCGGTGACAGATGTGAAATAGATGGTGTTCAGGTTTGCCCCTTGAAACTCTGTTTCTTCCTTTATATAACTCAAAGCTAATCCTCTGTTTTTGTATGGTTATAGATGGTTGTGGAAGAAATGAACATTTTGACTACGGTCTTTCTTCGATTTGATAATCAGAAGATTGTATATCCGAATAGTCTTCTCGGCACAAAACCTATAGCTAACTATTACCGTAGCCCCGATATGCAAGATATCTTTGAGTTCTTTGTCCATATAGCAACTCCACATGAAAAGATAACCGCTCTGAAACAAAGGATACACAGGTTAGAAGCTAAAATCCTAAACCTTAAACCCTAACCTCAAATTAGAATGAATAGTATTCAAATGGTTTTTTGTTTTTGTTTTTGTGTTTATGCAGCTATGTAGATAACAAGAAGGATCATTGGCATCCATCACCGAGGATAGTGCATAGAGAAATGTGTGGATTGAACAGTGTAAAGATAATGATGTGGGCAACACATAAGATGAATCATCAAAATATGGGAGAGAGATTTGTGAGAAGAGGTCACTTACTTGAAGAGATTGGTAAAGCATGCAGAGATTTGGATATGGAATATCGGTTATATCCTCTTAATATCAACATCAAAAGCATCCCTCCTCTTACTCCAATCACTTCTGATCGTATTCCACAACGCAATGCTTAAACATAGTTACAAAGTTTTGTGTGTTTTATTTATTGTTTGTATTTGTAGAGAGTGAAAAGAGAGATTCTCCTTCTCTTTTAACTGATTTGAGACCTTGAGGACTCTTCTTCATATTTGTAATGTGAAGCCAAAAATATATTTTTGTGCATACCTGTGTGGTTGAGTGGTTATAGTCATGAAATAAAAACTGACAACATCGAAGTTTTATTCTATTACCTTAGAATACGTTGTCCTTAGACCACCTCCATTGGGAGGTTTTTAAAGAAGTTCTTAGGTTAAAAATGAATTTAATATTCATTTAGATTTAAGAGTTGTCACTTAAAACTATTATATAAGAGTTACCCACGACACGTGGCGGCCTGCGATTGGTCAGAATTAGTTTTTTTTTTTTTTTTTTAAATTTGACAAAAAAAAGAGTTAAAAACCTCTAATAGAGGTTCTACAATGGAGATGCTCTTAAGATTTCTCGGTCTGCTTGCTCTTCTCTGAGATTAGTCGGAATGTGTTAACTCGGTTCATGCGGGCGTGATGAGTATTGTGCTAGTCCGAATAACTCAAAACTATCAAAACAACTTTTAATTCCATAAGCAGTTGTGTCTGATAAAGATCAACAATGAACAGAAATAAACTTCTTGGAAGAGTATTTGTTTGTGCACCAAAAATAAAAGGAAGAGAATTTGTTTTAGTAAAAATATAAACCGGCATCGTTTAATCATGTATTAAAACAAAACCTTAGAGTGCGATGTCGTTTTGCCATATGTATAAACCAAGGTTTTAAAACTCGTTAGACGCTAGTCAAACGGTGAAGTTGGCCTAACGCTTAGCTAGAAAATCGGAGATTAAATGGTGATTAGTAGGGACTAGTTTTAGATTATTTAGATATTTTTAATTTAATTTAATTTTTTATAAATATATAATAAGCTTATAACTATAAGTGAGTTAGTGTAATGTTTGAAAAAAATCGGACCGCGGAGGAAACTAATCGGGCAACCACCGTCTAACGGATACGCGGAGGAGTAATAGGTCTAGACAGAGATTTTTAGAACATAGGTATAAACATCTTGGTCAAAATTCCATCTATCTTATTAAAATTGTATCTAAATTCTACTTTTTAGAGCATTTCAAATATCTAGATTTTTTTATAGCATCTCAAATATGTGGATGTTGCATTTGGATATGAGTCAAAATGACCAAACTAACAACATCGGATGCAAAAACGAAGTTTAAAAGTATATTAGCATTTGACCTAAGAGTATCTCGAACTCTTTGCTATTTTTGCCTCTATATGCTATAATAGAGTCAAATTTGCCCCAATCCTTCTCTATTTTTTCCTCTAAAATAGAGATTGCTATTTTTTCCTCTATATTTAGGGGAAAAAATAGCATTCCTCTATAATAGAGTCATACTTTTTTATTTACACGTTGGTCTTTTCACTTTTTGTAATTATAACTAAAATACATGTTTATGAGAAATAATAACTTTTTTACATATAAAACACAACATTTTTGTTTACATAATAATTTTTTTATTTTTTACAATTATAAATAAAATAAATAAACAATATTATTATTTTGTTTTAAAGTCTAACTTTTTATTTAACAAATGATATTTAAACTTTATATTTAAAACTAAAATCATTAATTAATTATTTAAAGTTCCACATAAATTTTACATATTGATAATATATTTAAGTTGAACTTAAATATTAATTAATACAACATATTTTAACAACTTAATACTCCGGTAAATTATTTCCAGATCCACAAAGATCGTTAAAATATTGCCCAAATGAGGTGGATGGAGGAGGAGCTTGTTGATTTTGTTGCTGGTGATTGAGCTTTTGTAAAATTCGTGCTTTCTCTGCTTGGAAATATTCACGAACATTTGGATCTTCTATGAAATTTAAGTCACAAACTCAAATTTTGTTTTCTTCCTTCATCTCTTTCAAAGCATAACTTTTACTTTGAATATTTAACTGTTGTTGTCTTTGTTCACTTGACTTCTTTAGCTGTTCCAAAAAATGCTTATTTCCTTCCTCTAATGTATTGATAATCGATTTGGTTTAATCAACAATTTTGCGCTTCATTTTTTATTTCTTTACTCCAAGTGGACGTGAAGAGGGAGATCCACTAATATTCTCATTCTCAACATTTAAGTTTAGTGAATAAGAAGATAACCTTGGTGATTCTTACGTTGGAGAATCAAGATTGGGATTTTCTGATTCTAAAGATGTGTACTCAACACCACATGGGTTAGAGAAACGTTTGACATGAACAACACCATCTAGAAATTTTTCAAAATTCTTAATAATATCCCAAACATGCTCAAATTTCTAACGTCCTTTAAACATCGGATCTTCTCTTAACATTAATTTGGCTTGGTTAATCTGCATATCATTTAAAACAAAAATATTCAAATATTCATGGTAAAAAAATATTTTTTTAAAAAAACATATGTGAATATAAAAATTAATATTTACAATTCATCATTTGAAGCACCACTTGGACGTCTATTTTCACATTGTTTTATGCATGCATGCAATTTCTTCGTTGCCTTTTGAATTGTTTGAATCCGGGACTGAACTGATTTTTTGGAACGGTCACTCCACATTGCATCTTTTCCATTCTCGTAAGCTTCAACCACATGACCCCAAAATTGATCGGACGATTGATAAACACCTAGAATTGGATCTTGAGAAACTTGCATATAAATATGACATAAAAACTTATCTTCTTCACAAGAATATCCAGAAGAACGAGACATTTTTTGTAAGTGTAAATATTATAGAAGTCTTTAGTGTTGTGAATACAAATGTTGTGTCTATGGTGATATTTATAGGACAATAGAACACACTTGTATGGGTTTACACAAAATATTTTACACCAATGCATGTTTGTTGTAATTTTTGTCTTGTCATAGTTAATAGTGACACCAATGCATGTTTGAACTAGTGTTAGGGTAGTAAGCCTATCTAAAATGTATATGACCAAAATTTTATTTGTGTGCATTATTTGTTATTATTGGTTACTAGTATACTAATTTATTTGTAAAGGATGGACAAAAGAAAGAACAAATTCACGGCAAAATAAGGTTAGGTCAAAAGCGATGACCTCCATCCTATATTGTTGATGTACGTGATTCTACTTTCTACAATATTCATCGGCATAGTTGTTGTTTTGTGTCAAAAACTATAAAAAATATCTCTAAAAATATCATTTAAATTAATATTTCATAATTAAAAAAGTAGCATTTCGTTTGTTTCTAAAAGTTTAGTGTTTTATGTTTTTTCTCTAAAAATTTGATTTTCAAAAGATTTTTGTACACTTTTTTATTAATTAATACTTAGAAATTGTAAATATTAAGAAACACATTTGTATGGGTTTGCACAAATATTTTACACCAATGCATGTTTATTTTAGTTTTTTTTTGTCATGGTTAATAATCACACCAATACATGTTTATTTTAGTTTTTTTTTGTCATGGTTAATAGTTACACCAATGCATGTTTATTTTAGTTTTGTCTTGTCATGGTTAATAGTTACACCAATGCATGTTTGAACTAGTGTTAGGGTAGTAAGCCTATCTAAAATATATGACCAAAGTTTATTTGTGTGCATTGTTTGACCTAAAATTCTAGATTTTCTTGGATAGTCTCGTTCATTAATGAGTAATGAAGAGAGAGAGGCTCTTATGTTGACGAAAACATAGCTTGAGTATGGCTAAGAAAAAGTCAACATAACATATGGGGGTTTGGACCAATAATGTTTAAACCAACTATGTTGACAAAAAATTATACATTAATGTTGTGGTATGTTGTCTATTAAGGACGTGAGAAAATGGAATTTTTTTTTCTTAATTACAAAAAGAAAAAGAAAAAATTTTAATAACAATTATGTTACTACATTTTCTCTATAAATAGATCTCATCTCTTTGTTTTAATCCTCACACTTCAACAAACTTATTGTTTTGCTTGCCTTACAAAAATCTTTACCAAAAATGAATTTCAATTTTACTTTGTCAAATTTTCATCATTCTTCCTCTTCTTCAGATGATGATGAAAATATGGAAATCTTCAATAATCTTGACCATGAAGAAGAAGCAATACAACTTGCTATTTCTAATAACAATTCAGCTATACAATTTTTTCTCAATCAACAACAAAATCAGTCGATTCATGGTGGTTCAGTTCCCGGACGTATTTTCATCCACAGCGATCGAGAAAGTGCCCATGATAGATTGTTTAATGATTATTTCTCGGAAACTCCAAAATACAATGATGATTTGTTTCGGAGAAGGTATCATATGTCTCGTTCCTTGTTCCTCCGTATCATTCATGAAGTTGAAAGTCATGACAACTACTTCACACAACGAAGGGATACAATGGGTAGACTTGGATTATCATCTATTCAAAAAGTAACGGTTGTATTTCGGATGCTAGCATACGGTCTTCATGCAGATGCTGTAGACGAGTACCTAAAGATTGGCGAATCAACGACAATCGAAAGCATGAAAAGGTTTTGTCGAGCTATTGTGGAGATATTTTCAGAGCAATATCTACGATCACCAACAACTAATGACATTTCCCGACTTCTTTACATTGGTGAAAAACTTTCCAGGAATGTTTGGTAGCTTAGATTGCATGCATTGGAAGTGGAAAAATTGTCCTACTGCTTGGGCTGGACAATATGCGGGTCGTAGTGGATCACCTACTATAATTCTTGAAGCTGTGGCTGATTATGATCTTTGGATATGACATGCATATTTTGGATTGCCAGGGACTAATAATGATATTAATGTGTTGGAGTCTTCTCACCTTTTCTCTAATCTCGCTCAAAGTATTGCTCCTCCTGTTCGTTATGTCATTCAAGGCAAGGAATATAATATGGGTTATTACTTGGCTGATGGTATATATCCAAAATGGTCAACCATAGTGCAAACTATTCATGAGCCAGTAGGTCCAAAGCAAATATATTTTGCAGCACAACAAGAAGCGTGTAAGAAAGATGTCGGACGAGCATTCGGAGTTTTACAATCACGTTTTGCTATTGTGAAAGGACCGATACGTTTTTGGAAAAAATGTGTTACATGATATAATGACTACATGTATAATTTTACATAATATGATAATTGAGGATGAGCGTGATCTCGATGCACCGATTGGAATTGGAAGAGAAGCTCCACCTCCAGAAGTCTAAATAACAGATGATGAAGATGACCGGTTCCAAGAGTTTTTAAGTCGATTCAGAAAAATCAAAGATAAAGAAGCACATTTTTCACTTCAGAATGCATTAATTGATCATTTATGGGAAAAATATAGTAATGCTGATGGTTAGATAATGTGTACTTTGTGATGTCAAGAAAAAAAATAATATCTACTTTGTTTTATTATTTTTATAATAAAATATTTAGTTTAAATAATATTGCAACTTTATAAAAATTTTCTAAAAGTTATAATAAATGTGTGATTTTCAACATTTATAAGTATAGAGTGTTAATTGTAGAATTAAAAAAGAATTTTTGAAGAATATTTTTTTAGAGAGAAAAATAGAGAAATACGTTGGAGCAAAACCAATCTCTATTATAAAGAAAAAAATAGAGGAATACATTGGTGATAGTTTAAGAACATGAAGACGACATCGTTTTAGAATTGTTATTTCTCACTAGTCACTGCTGGCTGGCGCTAAAGCCATTTTCTCCGCTGCTCTCATTGTTCCAGCAAATTCAAAATCTTCGTTTCTCGCGCCGACGTTGAAATCGGCGAGAGGTGATGATCCTTGAGATCTCTCCGATCCTTCTTCGATGCTCGTTTTTTATGGTCGTCTTCTTCAGATTCCCTCAGATCGGTTAGCTTAAACGCTATTCGTTGTTCTCTTCCTCGCTCTCTGCAACTCGTTGTTTCTCCCTCTCTCACTCAAAATCACAGGTAAGCTTTTTCAGTTTCATTCTTTGATCTTCGTATTCCCGCCGTGGTTTCGTTTCTAGACCTAAGTTCGCTCCATTTTCGCAAAGTTTCTGTCAATTTCAATTAGTAAACCTGTTCGTCTTTGTAGAAACTATACCTAATTTCGGGTTCTATGCAGTCGAACAGTTTTCAAATCGCTTTCCTGATCTCTGGATTCTGCAGATTATGCCATATTTCTAGGGTTTTGTTTTCGAAAATCGTTTTCCTGAACTTCTTATCATTACCGACTTTTCACAATGACCACAGGGTTTCTATCTCTCTGATGACTATAAACAGCTAATTGCTGAAGGCCTAGAGATTTTATTGCTTACTTTGTATTTCCATCAACCTATTGTACCAAATTCTTGTTTATAGTTCAACAATTTTCAGCAGTTAGAATGAATTTAATAATCAAAATTTGTGTTGAGAAGACAATCTTATTGGTGATCTCAATGAGCTAGTTCTTTATCCACAGTTGTTGTATAAATGTTTGACTTTAGCTTCTGATTCGTGGCTTACAAATATGAATTTAATTTGCAGGTACTTAGAAGCTTGAGGTACATATATTAAAGGTTAACATGAGATGCAATGCGTGCTGGAGGGAGTTGGAAGGCCGGGCCATTTCTACAACATGCGGTCACCTATTATGTATCCTTTTTACACCTCTACTTTGCCTTTTCGCTCTGTTGGCGTCCTTTAGCAACACTTGTGAGCTTGAATGAGATGACCTTAACACCATGTGAAGGCTCTGAAGATGCCAGCAAGATTCTCAGTAATGATGGGGCATGTCCCATTTGTGACCAAGTGCTCTCCAAGAGGTGAAAATTCCCTAAGCCACTTGCCTAACTTCAGTTGAGCTCCTTATTTTCGACTTGACAGTTTATCTTTAACTTTCCATTTTAGTCTAATGAAACCTGTGGATGTCAATCCAAATGAAGAATGGATAAATGTAAGTGGTTGAGCTGGAGAACGCTAGGGGGCTATAGCTTTTCTTCTTTCCCAGTTTCCCAATGTTCTCACCTTATATCCTCTAATTGCTCACTTTTGTTATCAGATGGCGATGGCTGGAATTTCTCCACAAATACGTATCCTCTTTTGTAAATGCAGTCTTTTCACTCTTTGTATAGTTTTTCAGCTGCAGTTGTGTTCTTCTGCTGAAAAATGTCTTTCTGGCACTGAGATAAAATCGCAAGTGCTATAACTCTCTCCATCAACTGAAAGTGTCTTTCGCATTAGTGAAAGTTGGTAAACAATAGTGTTAAGGTCGAATGAACCTCCTGTTTCTCTTAACTGAATTCCAGTGATGAAGAGTGCATATCGAAGTGTAATGTTTTACATTGCCCAAAGGGACTTAGAGATGCAGTACAAGATGAATAGAGTTGTCGCACAGTGTCGTCAGAAATGTGAGGTTATGCAAGCAAAATTTTCCGAGAAAATGGAGCAGGTGCATACGGCATATCAGAAAATGGGCAAGAAGTGTCAAATGATGGAGCAAGAGGTCGAAAACTTGACCAAGGATAAACAAGAGCTCCAAGAGAAGTTCTCTGAGAAGTCAAGGTCAGTAATTTAAGATGCGTTTTTGTTTGCCTGGTTATGTTGATTTTCTTAAACTCAACTGTAGTAACAAGCTACATTAATTGGGTTTAAATATCAGACAGAAGAGGAAACTTGATGAGATGTATGACCAGCTAAGAAATGAGTACGAGTCAGTCAAACGTACAGCGATCCAGCCAGCAAACAACTTCTACCCGCGGCACCATGAACCTGACTTTTTCTCAAACTCAGCAGTGAACATGATGGAGAACAGAGAACCCACTCGCAAAGGTTAATTAACAACACTCCTTTCTGTGCCTTGAGCTTAGTGCTCTGATCTAATTCTGTCGTTGGTTAAATATCTCCAAATCAAGTTGACTTATTTGGTGCAGACCGGTCGTTTTACTCTCCTGCAACACCAGGGCCTAAAGATGAGATATGGCCAGCAAGACAGAACAGTTCAAATTCGGGTCCATTCGACATTTCCAGCGATTCACCTGCAATTCCAACTGAACTTGGAAACAGAAGAGCAGGAGGAGGACATCCTGTATTTGGTGGTGGCACTTCTAATCCACAATCAACTCTGCGAAACCTTATTCTTTCCCCTATAAAACGTCCTCAGCTCTCTCGATCCCGCCCTCAGCTGTTTACGTAAGCAACTACAACCCAAAAATCGGCCAAATTAACACCAGTTACTTGGGTTTGTTTTTAAAAATATTTGTTGCTGCTTCTCTTTTCAGGCTATAGCTTAAGGATCAAGTTCAAGTGTTCTGAAACCTGCCTTGGTGGAAGCTCCAGTGGTCACAGCCAGTAAGTGATTCTTCATATATATATATAAGCTTTCTGTCTTAGTAAGTAAAAATCTAGGATTTGGGAAAAAGAAAAAAAATCACTTCTCTATAAGTAATAATGATAGAATCAATATAGTGAGACTACCTACAAGGATCATAAAACAAAGAGTAATATAAAAGGACATGTTGAAAGAAAAGGCAAAAAGAAACAGTTAAAGTAATCACTTGTGGCGATGAGGGTTTTTCATTGAGAGCTCAGATTCTCTTGTTTGGTTCAAAGACGTATTTGATCAGTGCCTCTTTAATGGGTAGCATCTCTGGGAACTCCTTGCTTAGTTTGGACCCATCCATTTCATTGTTGCTTCGAGGAGCAACAATGACCTTCGCTTGTTCTTCCACCGTGAAGTTGGACCATTTAAAACCTGGCTCGATGTAACTCTTATACATCTCCAGTATCTCATTGTGGCTCACCACCCCAGGGTTGGTGAAGTTCCATATCCCTCTTAGGTTTCTCTTGGCCATCTCGATTGAAATTGGGAGGAGCTCGTCCAGTATGGTCATGCTGTTGGGGATGTTCACTACTTTATTGTAGCGCGAGATCTTCGTGATGAAGTTCCGTGGGTTGTTTAGGTCTGATGAAATTGGCATCCGCACTCTCAATGTACATACATTGTCAAACTCTCTCAAAAGCTCCTCAACCTGGTGGAAAAAGAAGAAAAAGCCCGAGCAATTATGAACAAAGGCACTGGTGGAATTTCGACAATATTGATAAGGTATAATAATATTACCATGGCTTTGGTTTTCGAGTAGAAAGAACCAGTGAAATTCGGCTTGTCTTCTTCCTTAAAACCTATACCCGAACCCTCAGGATGCGCAGCGTCATACTCAAATATGCAACCAGTGGCGAAATTCATCATCAGGAGATTATTCTCTCTGCAAACATCTGCTAGAGTCAAAGTACCAGCTACATTGACACGAATGGTCTCGGGTTTGTGAGATTCACACCAGTCAACGTTGGGTCTGCCAGTTAAACCAGCAGCGTTAAACACATGAGTTGGTTTGATGCTACGGATATCCGCTATGAGAGAAGCTCTATCTTCCAAACGCCCTTTCCCATACTCATATGTAATCCCCTGCTTCTCACATAGTTTCCCTAAAAGACCACCAATCCAACCAGTCTTGCCATAGATCAGAAATTTCAACGAGGTTTTATCACCTGAACCACCACTCCTGCTAGGTGTCACAACTGTAAATGTCTGGACTGCGTTGCTCGCGGCATCTTTCTTCTCGTCAGAACAATCAGAAAGTCTTCCACCAGGCATCATAAGCATTCTCGGATGAGGAAGCAAAGCTCCAGAAACATCACCCCACCACTCAGGATTCTGAGTGTACCATTCCATTGTCTTCTTCAATCCATCTTCCCACGCGGTTCGCTCTGACCATCCCAAATTCTTCAGCTTCTGATCATCAAGGAAGTACCTTTGATCGTTAAATGGCCGATTCTCCACAAACTGAATGCTTGACTCAGGATCTTTCCCAAAAAGTTTGCAGATGTCTTTGGCCACATCAATCACTCTTCTTTCTCTCTTTGTCCCGATATTATAGACGTGACCGACTTCTCCTTTGTGAAGAACAACCTCAAAAGCCTCAGCGACGTCTTCGCAATATAAGTAACTCCTGACATTGGATCCATCACCGTGGATCGGAAGCGGCTTCCCACTCATAGCCAACAAGATAAACTTAGGAATCAGTTTTTCAGGAAACTGGTTAGGCCCATAAACATTGTTCCCACGAGTTGTAATAACCGGCAACCCATATGATCTACCATAAGCCATCACAAGCATCTCCGCACCAGCCTTAGTGGCCGAGTAAGGATTCGTCGGTAATAGCTGAGAAGCTTCATGGTTTCCCACAGCAGCATCCTCATCGGTTTCTCCATAGACTTCATCGGTACTAACATGGATAAACCTCCTGATCTGTCCAGTTACTTTGCAGGCTTCCAAAAGGACATGGGTACCATAAATATTGTTCTTGGTGAACTCAAAGCTATTACCAAAAGAGTTATCAACATGGGTTTGAGCAGCGAAATGCATGATCGTATCGATGTTTTCAGTAATGAGAAGGTAGTTAACGAGATCATCACTTGCAATGTCTCCTTTGACAAACTTAAAATTTGGAGATGAATGGGAAGGATTGAGATTCTTCAGATCTGAACAGTAATCAAGCTTGTCCAAGACAACGATCTTGTAATGAGGATAGCTACGGATAAGTCTGTTGGCAACATGAGAAGCAATGAAACCAGCAGCTCCAGTTATGAGAATGTTTTTGGGCTTATATGTAGCAGCCATTATCTACATCACAAGAATGAATTCGTATTTAGAAACGGATCATACTATTAAAAGTGAAATCAGCAAATAAAAAAATAGGGGACAGATCCAGATCCAATCTCTTGAAAACCGAATCAAGTCAGATCTTAACGAACAGAATGATTAAGTTTTTTAAAATGTGGGATCATAAACAGAAATCTTATGAACTAGATCAACATAAGAAAAGCATTATAGAAGAGTTTCAGCATAAACAGAAAGAGGGAAAAGATTTCACATACCTATATGATTCAGAGTAGAATTAGATAACCTAAGAAGAAGAAGAAGAAGATCTTAAGAGAGAGAGAGAGTAGAGAGGAAGAAGAAGAAGAAAAGAGAGGGAATCTAGGATCTGTGGAGCTTGTCTGAACAACAGTGCGGGGCTTATATTCTGAGACAGTTACGGAGAACCGTAAAGCGAATTGACGATTCTACCCTTACCCGTGTTTGATATTACGGATTTCACGTGTCTCCGACATAAAACCCATGTCTTTTTCTCTTACTGAACACAAATGTGAGCCTGTTTGGTTATAACTATTCAGTAAAGAAAGAAATCAAACGGAATATATTCTGCATTATTTTTGTCCAAATTTATATGCTAATTGTATCAATTAACGAAAAAGATGTTTTTCTTTAACAACTTACCTGTGTGTGTCAGTTTAAAAATCTTGTCAAACGGAAAGGTTACATGTCAACATGAGATTAAACACAATCAGTTCAATAATAGTAACAGAATAACTGAGATTAAACATATCGGATCATTCAATGCAGATGGTTAATGTCACGGGATTTTTGATTTGTTCCCTTTTTAATTAAATTAAATTTTGTTGTTTTGACAAAAAAAAAATAAATAAATTTTGTCAAGAAAAATTGTGTGAAATAAAAGAGACAAGAAAATACTACATTTTTTTCATGCTTGTTTGGAAAGACAAAAGAAAGAGAAAGGATTGTAAAATGGACACCCTTTGCTGAAACACTAAATCGACAATTAAAACTGACACAATAGACAGATCACGAACATTCCTTTCTTTAATTGGCAATTATTCATTTAATTTCTCAAGGTTTCTTCTTTTTTCTTTTTAATTCTAACCACTGAGTTAGAATTGACTAATTATAACGAGAAAAAGTAACGATTTATACAGACGAGAAAAATCTAGACCAATGACTTTTTTGTTTACTTCCGCAATCCTCGGCCTAATGTTTCTCCAATTAAAAAAAAAAAAAGTGATTCCCCATTGTAAAACACTAATGGAACCGATCTTGAAGTTTAAGAAGTATATAATCACCACCGTATTGTTCTCTTCAATGAACTACGCTTATGGCAAATTCAAAGATTATGGAGCCAACAAGATAACCGAAACAATCACAGGGACCGATCCGCGATCTGACTAATCCAGGCGGTCTTGTTCTTGCGAGTCACAACAGAAAGCCTTTTATTATATAATCACCACAAAGTTGTTCAAATCAGAGCCTAGCTGAATAATACATACATTAAAAAAAACCTAGAGAGACTAGAGAATCTCCCGGTTCCATATGCCTGATTGGAGGAGGAGGATGTGGTTAAAAAGTCTTGTATGTTGTTTAACAGAGTTGTCTTTATACCCGGTGTGCTGCTACTGCAACGGCTGCTGCTCCAGCTGGACCAAACTGTGACTGTGCCTGCAATAGCTTACTATCAATGGCCATATGTGTTTTGTTGTTGCTTAACTGATCTGACTTGGGGAGCTGTGATTGGAAATAAGGGTTTGGGTGGTTCGTAATATCAGCGTCTGTTTGGTAACTTTGGTTAGCGGTAGCGGCCGGCAGCATGGCGGAGTTAAATTGGTGGGTGAAATTTTGCGGTTTCGGCTGAAAGAAAGAAGTTTCTATGTTGCGGTTCTCTGGATTCACCATGGTTTTTGCTTGAAAGTAGCAGTGAGGAGATGATACTGCGCTTCTGAAATAAGCTTCTTTGAGGTTCCTACCATTCTCATACGATACAGATGATTCTACAACACGACCTGGCCTACCTGTAAAAACATTTACAATATAGGTAAGCTATCGGCAATAATATTTGGTGGTGTGATCAAAGTTTCTACCTGATGGTACTCTTGGTGGAGGTCCGAGAGATTTAGTTGGATATGCGGAAGTTGATGGATGTCCTGCAGAAACAACTCCATTTCTTGAAGGCTCGAAAGAAACACGTCTGTTCTCTGTTGTACTCGAGTTGGGTTGGGTGGTGGAATGAACTACACTTGAGTGAACTGAAGACCTGTGGGGGATAGTAATCACATCCATTAGAAGAGCAGAAAACAAAAGAAAGTCTGCTTAGAAGACCGTATACTTCACAAATGCTATGCAGCACCAGAAGAAAGAACGAATTGAGGTGCATATTCTCGACAGTTGACATGCATGGAATGAGAAAACATACCGAGGAAGTGAAACATGTTTCCTCTCGAGAGGTATGACCGGCCCATTTCTGCTGCTATTTTCCTCTAAGTAAGTGAACTGCTTTCTAAGATGTCCTATGGCACTGCAAGTGAAACAGTCAAAACATAAATGAAGAGCCTGAAGCAGGGTGATTTGACATCCACAGGGAGAAGGACCCAAATAATCTTTAATTTGGGGAAGAGTCAAAGGTTGGAAGAAATTACAACCTAGGATATACAAAACTAGATCCTTCAGATCCACTGATATAGTCCTTGAGCAACTGAGGATGGTATTCCAGTATTTCTCTGTATATCAGTTCTCTAATGTCATCCTTTGTCAACCTTCGTCTCTCAAATTCAAACTCCATCTTCGAGATAGGCTGAGACGAAGGTTCTCTTTCAACCTTAGAAAGACCCTTGAAGTAAGGATCAGCCAATGCCTATCGGAAATCATATAGAAAGCACAGTAAGCAGAGATATACACATTAAGCAAGGCAGCTTTTTTGAAGAGGGAAGAACAAAAATCTAATAACAAAGTGAAATAAGACAGAAAACAGACCTCTGCAGCAGTTGGCCTATCCTTTGGATCGAAAGCCAACAACCTCTGCAAAAGACGGACTGCTAAAGGATCTGCTTTGGAGAACTTTTGCGAGAAGGTGACAGGATTTTTCTTCTTCATTTCTGTCAGGTATTTTCTAGCTTTATCATTTCGAACCTGCATCAGATAAATATACTTTTAGCTTACAGTTCAAATATGTATATACTGTTATATGTTTATATATGTTCAAGTGAATGTGAAGCAAAGGGATCATACTCCAGAAATTGTTTCTGATTTTGGCGAGCCAAGAAGATCAGTGATCAACTCCAACTGATGGACAACACTTTTTCCCGGAAACAATGGCTTCCCAATTAGTACCTCTGCAAAGATGCAGCCAATGCTCCAAATGTCGATCGCGGGAGTGTACTGCAAAAGATAACATTAAATAAGACTACGAAAAGAAAAAAAATTCCACAAATAGAGTTGCATGTGCATAAGAAACCACTCAATGAACATAACCTGATACAAGGTTACCTGATTCACAGATTTTCAACTTCCGGGAGAGTTCAAAGTCATCCCTGAACAAGAATTATTTTAATATCCCAGTGGGGCACAACTCTATACTTATACAAGCAACATCATGTATCAGCTATATCATTTAACACTACTTTGCAGATATTCTACACCCTACATGTCCAGTGCATAAGAGATAAAACATAGGCGGTGCATAAACAAGCGAATTAAGTCCACCGTAACACATACCTTAGTAAAGAATGATCCACAGAGCTCCGGTGCTCTGTACCATCTTGTGGCAACATAATCCTAAATCACCAAAAAAACAATAACGTAGAGGGAAAACACACAAAGTTAAAGACGGTAATAAGAACAGAATTCGACAGTTAGCAGACAAAAGGCGATGAGGCTACAAACCGTCCAAAAGACTGTAGTAGGCGTATCATTGAATGATGCTCTAGCCAATCCAAAGTCACAAACTTTCAACTTGCAGTTTGCATTTGCCAGTATATTCTTTGGCTTAAGATCACGATGATAAACATTAGCTGTAACCCAAAAAGACAAGAAATACATACAGTCATAACCAGATAATTAAAAATAACGTTCTGCCAATCTCAGTTCTGAAACAATGAAAGGAATTGCACCTGTATGCATGAACTTTAAGGCACGAAGCATCTGATAGAGGAAAAACTGGTGGTGATCACGAGTCAAATCATCGTTAGCTTTGATAACTTGATGAAGATCAGATTCCATGAGCTCGAACACAACATAAATGTCCCTAAACTCCCTTTTCGAAGGAGGCAGCATGATGCTTTTGATTTCCACTATATCTGGATGCCGTAAAAGCCGAAGAAGCTTAACCTCGCGGAGAATTCGAAGGGCATCAGAGATATGTTCAAAGACATCATTAATCTTCTTGATAGCAACTTTCTCTCCAGTATGCGTATCAATAGCAGCACAGACAACTCCATAGCTTCCTTTGCCAATAACTTCCAGAATTCGATATCGGTTAGCATCGCCATACTCTGTGAAAAACTCCATCTCCTTCGCGTCCTGCTTAATCACAAAAACAGAAAATTTTCATACGAATCAACAAAAACCTGAAGAAGTAGATTGCATTTAGAGTTCATGCAACTAAAGTCAGTAAGATGATTATAAACCAAAAGATAAACAAAACCTAATAGCATCTGAAAAAGGAAAGTTTTTTTTGGTTTACACATTCGAGCCAACAAAAAGATAGCTCTTTAATTGAAAGCGAGAGACAGAGACTAACCTTCTTCACTTGATTTTGTTGCATCATCTTCAAAAGTTTTTTCAAATCAAATCACGGAAACTGAATCGCCAATCGACACGAACTGAATGGGGAAACCCAAAACCTCCGAAACAATCTCAGAAATCACGGAAACGACAGAAAGAAAAGAGAAAATCTCTGAATCTGAGGCAGAAACTAACATCCAAATCGGCTTTTCGAAACAAAAAACCCTAGAATCCTAAATTGCTAAGACCGCAACAAACACAGACGAACTCAAATCAGCCCAGACTGTGAAGAAGACGACACAGAGAGTAGAAAAAACTTTAGATCCAGAGATCAGAGAAGAAGAAGAAGACGATTGTGATTTTTTTTTTTTTCTTCAAAAATTTGAAACAAAAAAATATATAATTGTTGCTATTCTCGGGAATACACTTTATAATTAGGTACGGTAGTGGCAGTTTTCGTAATTATCATGAACACTGAGGCTAAATTTAAATTGTTCTTTTCCCACTATCGACGATGTTTTCGAAAAATAAGTCCCATTGGTTAAGCCACCTGTTGGAAGTTGGACCGTTTATTTTTGTATTGTTCCAATTTTCGACCCCTCTTATCTAAATTATTTAAAATTATAGCCACTCTTTTTGTCGAGTGGTCTATTTAATCCCCCACGTGATCGTATTTCTCGTATCATTGGAAGGATTCAAGGATCTCATAATAATAAAAACAAATAAAAATGTTTTCATCGAGTTACTTTTTAATGGACTAAGCAATCAATACAGTTGACTAATTCATCTATTTATCAAATATACTTTTGGTGAAGATAATGGTATCAGACTTTTATACAATTTATGACTTTCTTCCGGATTGTATTGGCTCCAACCCTACTTCATTTTCCACTCCAAACTCCATTTTAGAGTAAAATTTTCTCCAATCCCACTCCATTTTTCACTCCAAAATGGAGTAATGAGTGAGATTACTCCATATGTGGAGTAACTCCATTTTTTACTTCATTTTGGAGTTAAATTTTTTTATTTATAAAAAAGTCCTTCAAATGTTATACTTTTTTAATTTATATTTTTTTTTACTACAACAATTTTTATTACCACAATCATTGTATGTCATTTATTTGACACATATTGTTTTTTTTTTTGTGCACAACACATATTGTATTATTATAGTTTTGTTATTATTATGGTTTTGTTTGTCATTTATTAGTAATATGATTAATATTGTATTATTTTATTTATAGAAAATTTAAAGTTGTTATTTATTTAT
>OVAN01002781.1:0-31761 GCA_900406275.1 Anastatica hierochuntica
ACCATAGATGAAGATCCATTAGATAATATCCCTAATCATTCAATTCTATATTAACAAATCATGAATCCCCTTGTGAGAACCCTAAACCCGACGAACAGACTACTCCCTCATAGATAAAGCAAAAACACAAATCAAATTGAGAGACATGATCGTATATTGTATAAATAAGAGTAAATAGGGTTCCGAAATTTTCTCAATCGAAGAACTAAGATGCTTCTTCTCCCTAGGATACAAACTCAATCTCTATGCTCTCAAAGTCTCAAAAACTGCCTTCTGAAAGGAAACACTTGAGTCTAGGTCTTCTAGGTGAAATCCGGTTCGAAATAAGTTCGGTCTGGTTCTTCGTAAAATCGGTCCGCAGATCGGGACAGGGATCGATCGATCCATGTCTGGATCGGTCGATCTGTGTCCAAATTCAAGGTATTTTCTTGCTTTGCACGAAAACTTCCTTCGAGGCTTGAAATCCATCCAAAATGCTTTCTTTTCGCACATTCAAGCTCAGATCCTATAAAAACAACAAAGAACACACAACTGCGCCAAATCAATCCAAATACATACTAAAAACCATAGATCTCGAATGAAAACCGTACTAAAAACCTACTAAAATACTGACACATCATATTCCTTTTGTTCGTGACCGTGGTCATCTTTCCTGAAAAGATTAAAAGCTTTTGCGACTATGGTCGTTGCGTTAGTTAGACACGTAGCCTTGATGTGACCAAAGTTAGGGCGCTGGTTGATACCTTTAGCTCTAACAAGAGCTGATTGGATGACCGAGGTCATGAGTTAAACTTAGTCATGATTTTTGACGGTAGTCATGAAATATGACTGTGGTCATATGTGTGTTCTTTTTTGGGTGACCAGAGCCATGCTTTGATGACCAAAATCATGTTTTTGGTTACCGGAGTCAAGTTTGATGACTGGAGTCATGTTTTTGATGACCAGAGTCATGTTTTTGATCGTCGGAGTCATGTTTGCTACACTTTGCCCCCTCGTGGATAGCCACTCTCAGTTTTTTGCGATCGTAGTCGTACTTGGTGGGATCACCCGGAGTATCCGTGTTCCAAGACTTCCACTTCCCACGTCTGGGTAAGCAGGTATAGAGCATGCTAGTGATCAACTAGCACACCGCTAGAGCAACACTCTGTCCCCTCGTGGAGGGCCACTCCCTGCTTCGTAGCCGAGGCAGCACTCTACTCCCCGTGTAGGACCACTTTCTGCCATGTTGTAATTTATTCCTCGTGGGAACAAATGATTATTCGTCCCTCGTTGCCAATCTACATAAGACAACCAGGGTAAAGAGGTTTATCTTTTAAATGTATCCCAAGGGGATTGTTCTGTGGTTCTCCCCTTGAAGCGTTGCGATCTTTAGCAGCATGTTCTAAGAAGCAAAGGATTTTCCCTTTCGTAAAAACCAAATTTTTATTAGATTATCGGCCATGGGCGAGTACAAAAACAAGAAACCAAAATAATGCCAAGACATAGTGTCTAGGGCGAAATTCAAGATAACATAAAAAAGAAAAAACATAACGGATAGGTGAACGCTCTCGGGGGCCCAATTCTCTTGATTTTAGGTTAGTTGGCTATAGATTTTATCCTCCGTTGGTTTATTATCCTCATCGTCGAAGTCAAGGCGGTGTCTCGTCTCCCTAGTCTTTCCCTTGAGTGTTTTCTAGTAGCATGATCTAGAGCTTTCTTCATCTCCTTTGATCTCCTAGATTCCCAAGGGGTGTGGGAACTTTAAGATATGATGCAGCGTGGATGGTATGTCTCCCATCTCATCAAACCAGAAACGACCCATGATGGCGTTATATGCGGAAGGACAATCGACGGTAAGGAACTTAGTAGATTTGTTGACGCCTCCTAGGTACACTAGAATCGTTGCCTCCCCCGTGGTTTTCTTCACCTTGCCGCATAATCTTACCTGAGGGATTGTCTTTTTGGTTAACATGTCGGCTTCAAGGCTAAGTTCTTTTTATGCCCCGCTGACCATGACGTTTTCAGAGTTGCCTTTGTCTTTTAAAACTCACTTCACTAGGCAGTTGGCAATGGTTAGTGTGATGACCAGAGCGTCATGGTGGAGATTGGCGGCGCCTACGTATTCCTGAATAGAGAAATTGATATGATCGCCTCGAGTAGCCTTGCACTTTGCTCCATCCTCCTCTGATCGGTTTCGTGTTGTTAGAGTGCTCCTTTTTGCGACGGCATCCATGACTCCACTTACCTCTGATCCTCCAGAAATCATGTGAATCACACGGTCATGTCGTGGTGGTGAAGCATGGGTCATTTACTCATCAGCGCGGTCCACCTCAATCTAAGTGATCTTTGGCCTTCTGTGATAAGAATTCCTTTAGGTGCCCCTTCTTTAACAGCTTGTTGACTTCAATGCGTAGCGCAACGCAATCTTCAGTTCTATGCCCGTTATCTTGGTGGAAGTCACACCATATATTAGGATTTCTTTGTGCATCTGGAGTCCTCATCTTTTGTCGCTAGTTAACTTTAGGGCCCATCTGTCGTAGCACGTTTTCGCGCCTTCTATGGAAAGGTTGTAGTGATCAATCTGAATGAGATCTCTTGATACTCCTTCTGCTGGACAAGTCCTTGTGTGGGCGATCGTAGGATTTTTCCTCGCGGCTTCCGCTGTCAGCATTGGTGACTCGGGAGTCACCCTTTATTGCATTGGCGTTGCGACGCTCTATGTTCTCTTCCCATATGATCTGGACCCATTCTTTAGATAGGGTGTCTTCCATGGTGTGGCACTAGTACTTGGTTAGGTCTTTGTACAAGTCCCATCTTTCGAGAGTCCTTGTTTAAAGGCAGAGATCGATGTGGTGGCATCAAAATTAGGGATGGTGATATTGTCCTTATTGAAGTGAGAAATGTAGCAACGTAGGGATTCTGATTGGAGTTGAACAATCTCCTAAAAGTTGTCCAACATCTTTTCTATGAATTGGCTACTTGCAAACTGCTTGACGAACAAATCATGAAGTCTCGCGAATGAGTCAATCGCTCCCATTCGCAGACAAATGACAACCGTCACATTGGACCACCGAGGCTTAGCCCGAATAAAATGTACATCATAGTTTCTCCATAATCTTTTTGAATGGTCACAGTGCACATCCTCTGCTTGTATTGGCAATATGATTGTCTTGGGTCATTGGTCCCATCATACATCTTCATTATAGGGAAATAGAACTTTCTTGGCATCTTTGTCGACGTGATATCATCTGAGAAAGGGGTATCAGAGTAAGAGCTTTGCACGGTTCTCTGGATTGGTAAAGCCACGCCTAGGATAAGCCCAATGAACGAGTGCAGTTCGTGTAGGCTTTGACGCATTACCCTACCCTAGGCGCTAATACTAGATCAGACTCATGTGACACGAAAGCGCCGCAAGTCCCCACCATGATGCTCTCGTCATGACCCTGACCATTGGTAATTTCATAGTGAAGAAGGTCCTAATAGAAAATGATAACTCTGCGAGCATCATGTTCAACAAAGCGTACAAAGAACTTGGCCTCGAAGCTGACACGTTAACTAAAAAGACGATCCCACTGATAGGATTCAGCGGTATGGTGACGCAAATCGTGAGTGAAGCAACTCTTCCAGTGTACATAGGAAGTGTTAGGGTGATTTTTGGTACAAGTGATCCGTGCTCAGCTCTACGAAATGATAATGAGAAGGAAATAGCTTGTCGTACTGCTTCCCCTAGCTTTGGATGGTGACAAACCCGGAGGTCTTGGCCTTAGTCTATCTCCATATGAGTATGGGCTAGTATGCAATGTTATTTGTCTTGGTTGGGCGTGAGAGATGGATCATATGCTTAAGGGGACTTTCTACTCATGATGACTACATGGTCTTCCAGCCCCAAATGACGGTTCTTGCCACAAAGGACGTCGTCTGTGTATTGGATCATATCACCATGGAAGGTGTTTGGGCTTATAGCTGCATACTTTAGTGGGAATTGCCTACATACCCTTAAGTGAGGGATCAAGCCATTCGTAGTTCATGTTATAGGTGGTACATGGCCTAGGTGGGCGCATAGCCTTGTGGGCACATGGCCTTGTGGGCACGTTGCCTTGTGGGCATGTGGCCTTGTGGGCACATGGCCTTGTAGTTGATAGGAGTCATCTGATCTAAGGGGTGCATGGCCTGGATCAGATGATAAACTTGTCGATAAGTAGGAAGTCGTGGTGTGAGGTGTCAGTATTTTAGTAGGTTTTTAGTACGATGTTCATTTGAGATCTATGGTTTTTAGTATGTATTTGGATTGTTTTGGCCCGGTTTTGTGTTCTTTGTTATTTTTACAGGATTCGAGCTTGAATGTGCGAAAAGGAAGCATTTTGGATGGATTTCAAGCCTCGAAGGAAGTGTTCGCGCAAAGCTGGAAAATACCTAGATTTTTAGACACAGAACGACCGATCCAGGGATATGGAACGATCGATCCCTGTCCCGATTTTTGGACCGGTTTTACGAAGAACCAGACCGAACTTATTTCAGACCGGATTTCATCAAAAAGACCTAGACTCGAGTTTCTCTTGACATTATGCAATATTTCTGACTTTTAGAGAGATTTGAGAGAATTTGTAACCTAGGGAGAAGAAGCATCTTAGATCTTCATTGAGAAGCTTTCCAAACCCTCTTTTTACTCGTGTTTATTGATTAATACGATCATGTCTCTCTTGAAATTTATTTGTGTTAATTCTCTGAACATGTGCGAGTAGTCTAATTGTTGGGTTTAGGGTTCTCACAAAGGGGATTCATGATTTGTTGACATAGGATTGCATGTTTAGGGATATTACCTAATGGATCTTTGTGTATAGTTAATCGTAATGCATGAAACTGAATTGATCACTTAGTTTCTGATCTTAGGTTGTTTAACTGCGGGAAAGTTAATGATTAAAAGCCTGAAAGAATTATAGATTAGCAATTCTTCTTAAGCCAACGGAAGTTGATGTTTAAGTGAATTGTGAACCTATCAAACCTGTTAGTAATGCATGACTAGAAATCGAGGGTCAACGGAAGTTAGTCTCGAGGTTTCTAGTGCATAGAAAGCTTATACTACGGAAGTAGATCAGTTCTAGATTAAAATTTGAGTTCAAGATGGTTGTTAACCTCTTCCCTTATATGTAGTTTAAGTCAACAATGAAATGATTCCATGAGAATACACGATGCCCAATACTTGTTTGACTCGTTTACAACCTCGTTTGCTTGCTGCTTTTATTTGCTCTCCTGATTTTGACATTTGCATCATCTCTACAAGACATCTTTTTAGCCTTAGCCCGCTGTTTGATTCTATTTCTTCGAGCTACCTTTGGTCTCTGTGGATTCGATCCTGAACCACTACAACGTACATCTGTGCGCTTCCAGCGTTATCTGGGGTGAAAACCTTAGCTATTAAGTTTTCTGGTGCCGTTTCCGGGGACCAATAGGGAGTGTTAGAACTTAGGATCATTGCGTGCCTAAGGCATTTTTCTTTTTTGTTTTTAATCTCTACTTTTTCTTTTCTGTTTTTTTGTGCTTTCTTGTGCATTAACAGACCTCACACTAGAAGCCAAGGGACATCGAATCTAGCTGATTTCAAGCATGAACCTTCGCGTCTAGAGAGACAGATGAAGAAAGAGAAGTTGCTGGAGGTTATTGAAGAGTTTGAGTTTCTTGCAGTCATGGGTGATAACATTGGTGCAGACATCCAAGTTCACAATAATCCTCTCTTTCCTGAAGTTCTTCAAGGAGCTAACGCACCTGCTGGAGGTGGTGCTAATGCTGCTACTCAGCAAGCTGGGCAGTAGAATGTTGCAGATGCGGGGCAGCAACACGCAAATCAACCTCAACAGAGGATAACTCTGGCGCATTATGACACTCCGGAGGCCTTCTATGCGAATCGTGCTAGGATTCGTCTGCCTCCCATTGAGAGGAGAGACTTTGAGATCAAGACATGTCTCATTAACTTGGTGCAGCAGAACCAGTATCATGGGTTGCCATCTCAGAACCCAATGCACCATCTGGATAGGTTTGAAGCCATCTGCAATACTATTCAACACAATGGAGTGCATGTTGATGCTCTGAAATGTAAGTTGTTCATTTTCTCTCTGAATGACAAAGCTACAAGATGGTACAATAGCTTGGAGCCTGATTCTCTTAGGACATGGGACGAGAGCAAGGCTGCCTTCCTGGGGCATTTCTTCACGAAATTGCGGTCTATGTCTGTGAGGAACAAGATTGCAGGATTTCGCCAACTGAATGATGAGAGTTTTTATGCAGCTTAGGAGATATTCAAAGAGTATATGAGTGATTGTCCTCATCATGGGTTCACATATTGGAATCTCCTCAACATTTTCTACAATGGGGTTGAGCAGAAATATCAGAACGTTATGGATACTGCTGGCAATGGGGATTTCAGTACCAAGACTGTGCAGGAAGCTTTTCAGTTTGTGAATAACATGGCAAACAGTCAGGCTAATAGATCAGACTATGAGCGCGGTAGAGGAGTTGTGTCATCTGATTCAAAGAGGATTGATGATCTACAGTCAAAGCTCGATGAGCTAATGAGGAGAGATCAGTAGAGTGTAAACTTTGTTGGTGAGCAGAATGAAGCACCTATGCTTCAAGAGCAGAAGATGGGACATATGTACCAGGAGTACATGTCTGATGAGCTGGCAGATGTGAATTATATTGGTGGTCAGGGAAACTTCAGTAACAGATGTTTCAATCAGCAGAATGAGTTCCAGAACAAGCCATACAATCATAATCAGAGATTCTTCAACTCTAGTTTTTAGAACAAGAATCAGAACAATGGCTTTGGAAATAGTGGTTTCGGGAACAATGGTTATCAACAGAAGCAGTATGGTTCAGGAGGATTCAAGAACAATTATCAGTCGGGGTATCAGAATTAGAACCAGGGACAAGCTTTTGCGTCTTCTGAAGATAGTGATCTGAAACAAATGATCCACCACGTGCTGGAGAATCAGACAAGGTCTGCTGCGAAGATTAATCAGAAAATTGATGGCGTTTACAGTGACCTCAATGGGAAGTTTGAGGCTTTGAGTGTCCAAATTAAAATGCTGGAAACACAAATTGCTCAGACTTCTATGAGCTATAGAACTCCTCCAGGTGTTAATCCTGGCAAACCGGAGCAGAATCCGAAGGAATTTTGCAATGCTATCACGGTTCAGAGCGGAAAACTGATTGAAAATTTGTTTGGAAAAAAGACACCGATCGATCGACCCCCTCCCCAGGATCGATCGATCCCCAGCTCTGAACTTCATAGAAAATTGCGAATTTCTGTGATTGATCAATCGCTTGAAGTGATAGATCGATCCCAAAAGGAGGGCAAGGATCGATCGATCCCTATCCCGGGATCGATCGATCCCCGTCCAGACGGAGATGTATCAAATTCTCGCGATGAAACGATGGCACAGGAGGTTGAGGATGAGTATGTACCACCCTCACGAGACCCCGTGCCTCCATACCCTTCGATACCCGATCAAAAGATTCAGGAACGCGAGTATGAGAAGCTTAGGAATCTCGTTGGGGAATTACATGTGCGATTGCCTTTCGTTAAGGCAGTTAAGATGGTACCTTCTCTTAACAGGTACATGAAGGAGATTCTCTCAGATCGCATGACTTTAGAACAAGGTGTATCGGTTCTTACTGCGGAGTGTAGCGCAATTCTTCAGAACATTACACCAGAGAAACGCGAAAATCCAGGTCCTTTTGTTCTACCTTGCATGATCAGATCTCATACCTTCGAGAGATGTCTGTGTGAGTTGGGCTCTGGAGTTAGCTTGATGCCGCTGTCTATCTCGCAGAGGCTGAACTTGGTGAACTATAAGCCCACAAAGATTTCTTTGATACTCACAGATCGATCAATACGCAAGCCCATAGGTATTCTCGATAACATTCATGTTGGTGTTGGGAAAGGCTATGTATACACTGATTTCATAGTCTTGGAGCTTGATGAAGAACCCAAGGATCCTATCATCTTGGATAGACCATTCTTATCTACTGCTAGAGCGATGATTGATGTTCAGAATGGTCAGATTGATCTGCAATTGGGTAAGTTGGATGTGCGTTTCAATTTCGAGAAGTCAACCAAGAAGCCTACCATAGATGGGCAAACGTTTTGGGTTGACACATTGACTGAGGTGATTGAGGAGGCTGTGGAAGAACCTTATACTGAGGAGCCTTTTAAAATTGCCTTATCAAGAGCTGACAAAGAGGATGGTCTATTGAGTAAAGACACATTGGAGATAGCTGAAAAGAATGACGTCAAAGAAGTCCTGGATGGAGATGTTCATTCTACTGTAAGAAAACTCAAGACCAAAAAGAAGGTGAAGGTGAAACAAAAAGAGGACAATACTGAGGACAACTCTGAGTTGACATTGATTCCTTTTGGATGTGATGGAAGCGCTATTGAGTACAAAGTGAAGCGTAAAGGAAGAATCATAACTTTCTCCAAGATCAGAGCCATCATTACGCCTGAGTTTAAAGATAAAGGCGCAGCTAGTGTGAAGAAAGCGATGAGTAGCATCCTAGAGCTGAAGATTTTCGCTGGCGGAGCTTGCTTCGGGGAGAGTTCCAAGGCCCTTTCGGTTTGATCCATTGCCACTACAGTCAGGCTCGTGACTCTAAACAAGCGTTGAGTGGGAGGCAATCCACCATGTATCTTTCTTTTTCATTTTAGTTCATTCTGTAGTGTTTTAGTTTTTTTTTGTGCTTTGAATTTTTGGTGCTTTTTACGTTTTTGGTGTTTTAGCCTTTGAATTGTAGAAAAAAAATCACAAGTAGACGGATAGGGATCGACCGATCCCTTTCCTGCATCGATCGATGCCTGTCTAAAAACGAGGCGGTTTTACACGTTTTCAGGTAAGTTTGATTTTTCCCGGCTCTGTTCATTTTATTTTTATTTTTATTTGCTACTTACCACTTCCTTGGATTTTTTTCACACCGAGACGGTGTGAGATAAGTCTGGGGGAGGATACTGATGTTTTTCCTTTTCTTTTGGTGTTGGTTGAGTCATTTTGATGTTTTTATCGAGTCAGTTTATGGATTTGTTTATGCTTCATGGTGATTTCTAGACTATTATCTCTGCGCATTGAACTTGATTTTATATGTTCATTGACCATTTACTGGGAATTTTAGCGCAGGAAAACCGGAATAACTCATGACCAAACTCCCCGCCAGAAACCTCTGGAACTCAAACATTTGTCTGAAGTGTTTTTAACTCTATCTTATTTGGCTTAATAATGAATTTTAAATGTTTTGATCCAGGAACTTAAAATCAGGAATGAAACCCCTTCATTCAGGATTACATCCCCATTTTTCTACCGTCCTTTTCGGTAATCCTGAGTGACTAGATTCATCTTTAGTCTGACACCACAACCTTACCTTATCTCCTTGATTCTCCATGCATTTCATTTTCATCTTATGTGCACACATGTGTAAAAACAATGGAGAGAATAGGGTAGACATGATCCTTCTAATTGCTTAGGTAGGATTGAACATTTTAGTTGGTTTAGACACGGTCCTGAGTGTCTGATTTCTCGGTGTTGGGTGTTTAGGTGGTTTAGATTGATATGATGCATTTCTTCGTGCTGTATGGGTGTTTTAGAGTTTAAAAACGTCATAAGAATGCTTTTTCGAACCAGATTTTCGATAAAAAAAAAACAAAAATTGTTTATTATTTCTTTATATCTGGTTTAGGAATTAGCATTAGCATATTGTTATGTTGATTATTTTCACCCTTAAGAATGCACATATCTGGTTTATTTTTTGATTGGTGGTTTCTACTTGGGTAGTTAAGGGACATGGATATCAATATACTCTTCCCTCTTGCGATTTTGCATATTGTCTTGCATTTCTGACGCAGTTTTGATACCCCAAACACTCTAAGCCTCACCACTAAAATGCCTGAATACCTAGCTTGATTCCCTGATTTATGAGTTCTTTGGTGAAATGTTTCACGCCCTGTATTAATTGAATGTAGAGAGTTATTAACATGGAAGCTAAGTTTAAAGGTTCTGATTTTAGAGTATGGATGGGCTTGGGAGGTTATACAGGGATTCTTGGGGAGAATGTTATAACCGTTCTGAGTCTTATTGGTTAGCGAAAGTAGTGTAGAGTAAGGTTTTCTGAAAGCATGCAGTCCGTTTGGTTTTTGAGTTTCTTTTCCCGCAGGCTTAGTCTTTGTTTCCTTTACTTGAGGACAAGCAAAGATTCAAGTTTGGGGGATTTGATGTGTCAGTATTTTATTAGGTTTTTAGTACGGTTTTCATTCGAGATCTATGGTTTTTAGTATGTATTCGGATTGTTTTGGCGCGGTTTTGTGTTCTTTGTTGTTTTTAATAAATTCGAGCTTGAATGTGCGAAAAGGAAGCATTTTAGATAGATTTCAAGTCTCGAAGGAAGTGTTCGCGCAAAGCTGGAAAATACCTAGATTTTTGGACACAGATCGACCGATCCAGGGACATGGATCGATCGATCCCTGTCCCGATTTTCGGACCGATCTTACGAAGAACCAGACCGAACTTATTTCAGACCGGATTTCATCAAAATGACCTAGACTCGAGTTTCTTTTGAAATTATGCGATTTTCTGACTTTTAGAGAGTTTTGAGAGAGTTTGTAACCTAGGGAGAAGAAGCATCTTAGATCTTCATTGAGAAGCTTTCTGAACCCTCTTTTTACTCTTGTTTATTGATTAATACGATCACGTCTCTCTTGAAATTGATTTGTGTTAATTCTCTGAACATGTGCGAGTAGTCTAATCGTTGGGTTTAGGGTTCTTACAGAGGGGATTCATGATTTGTTGACATAGGATTTCATGTTTAGGGATATTATCTAATGGATCTTTGTCTATAGTTAATCGTAATGCATGAAACTGAATTGATCACTTAGTTTCTGATCTTAGGTTGTTTAACTGCTGGAAGGTGAATGATTAAAAGCCTGAAAGAATTATAGATGAGCAATTCTTCTTAAGCCAATGGAAGTTGATGTTTAAGTGAATTGTTAACTTATCAAACCTGTTAGTAATCCATAACTAGAAATCGAGGGTCAACGAAAGTTAGTCTCGAGGTTTCTACTGCATAGGGACCTAATACTACGGAAGTAGATCAGTTCTAGATTAGAATTTGAGTTCAAGACGGTTCTTAACCTCTTCCCTAATCTGTAGTTTAAGTCAACAATGAAATGTTTCCCTGAGAATACTCGATGCCCAACACTTGTTTGAATCGTTTACAACCTCGTTTGTTTGCTGCGTTTATTTTCTCTCTTGATTTTGACATTTACATCATCTCTACAAGACATCTCTTTAGCCTTAGCCCGCTGTTTGATTCTATTTCTTCGTGCTACCTTTCATCTCTGTGGATTCGATCCAGAACAACTACAACGTACATCTGTGCGCTTGCAATGTTATCTCGGATGAAAACCTGAGCGATCATTGTGTCACCCTGCTTTTGGGTAGGGAGTTGTGGCATGAGCCACTATGTAGGCTTGTAGACGTGCTACAACAAGTAGAGACCTTGATCTCTTCGGTATTGATCACGTAGATCTGCCGATTATGGCCATGTCGATGAAGGTGGTCTTCTGGTTCGTCTTTCTGCTTCTTATTGCCTTTGGCTGCTATATGCTTTATGTGTATTGTCGAATTGGTGTTAGGTTGAAGGGATCTTACTGTCTTAGTAGGTGATGACCCTCTTTCTTCCTAGCTTGGTGCCCAAGACCATTGTAGGCTTATGTTCTCCTACTCTAATGTTGTTCTTACGATACTTTAAGATATGTTTTCAAGGATGTTTCATGGAGGACATGGAGAACATGTTTCCTAGGGTTTACAGTGACCTCTTGTCATGGAGGATCCATCCATAAAGAGGTCTCTCAATCATCCTGTCGAATCCCTTTGTGTAGAATGAATTCCATACGGAATACCCTCCAATAAGATGTTTGTCTTATGGTTAAGAAGCCCCTCCTTATTGTAGAAAAGTCGTGCCTCCCTTTTAGGATTAGGAAATATTCATGTTTATCCTAAGATAATGGAATATTTCCTTTTCTGTTTAAGATTTCAATTTCCCTTTAGGATATACATACAAGTCTTTCTTTTTCTTTAAGATTTAGGAAGATTTGACCTTATCATGTAAAATATGAATATTTGTACTTATCTAGATGTTTTCCTTTTTATCCGGAGGCAGGAGGACTCGTCTGGCCTAGAAGTCGGAAGTCAGAAGCTAGAGGTCGACGTCCTGGTCTAACCCGGTAGCTTTTGCTCATGGACAAATTATCCCCAACAGTTTGTCCCTTATCCCTAACATGATTTCTTCATAAGACTACCTGAGTTGCGCCATGCCAGAAGGTTCCTTGCTGAATTTCGGGCAGGATGTCGCTTTGCCTGGAGGATGTGTGAGCACTCTTTGTCCAATATAGGGCGTGTGGCTTGGATCAGATATTATAATCGACAGTGTGGTCTATAGACATGATGTCATGGCCTGAACCAATGTAGATAAACTCATAGGAATGCTTTATTGGGCATGTGTTCGGTCTAAGAGACGAGGATCGCGCATATCAGGTTGATGATCATATCATTGAGGAATGTCCTCACACTAACTTCTCGAAATTTCCATACGTTGTAATTGAATGTCGTAACCGTGGAGCAAGAACAATACTTTCTTATCAAGCGAGAACTATTATCTGAAGGCAATTGTTGTCTTCTTTCTTGAGTATTCCTTGGATTTTATAGGCGAGTCAAGGTTTTGACTTGCCCCTACTTTAGAATTCCTTGGACTTTTCTTTTCATGCCTTGGCACTTGCTATTGACGGAGTGTTGCTTGTCATGTTTTCATTACTTGTAACTATTTTGTCTCTTTTATGAAGACCGTGATCTTTACTGAACTAAAAATAGGTGGAAGTAAATTTCATTTAACTCCATGTTGGTTCCGCTTATTGCGTTTCGCATGCTTCCTGCTCCTTGGGGTTTTCATGTTGTAGCTTCTTGCCTTGTACCGAGGTTGTACCTTGGCTTCGGCAGGGGGACCTTGAGCATATGTCGTTGTTCGAGTTTTGCTCGCTATCTCCTTGTTAAAGTTAGACCCGAGGACATATCAACCACATACCCACAGATAATATGACCGGTTCTTAGATGTGTCATCCTGGTACCCGGTGGTAACCTGATCGATTGTTCAAACCAGATGTTATCTGTTGGACATGTCATCTTGATACTCGAAGGTAATTTGTTGAAATTGTCGTCCTATTGTCTGTATGGAGCAACAATGTTAGAATACCCCCTTCTTTTTGTTCCTGTTGGGTGGAAACTTTTGTTGAACTCTGCCATTGATTCTTGGCCACTCTCAACTGTGTATCGCATTGCAATCTGCCCCCAGAGGTAAGCCACTATCAATGCTTAGAGAATATCGTATTCTGCAATCCGGAGGTATCGTGAAATCTCGGGACATTTCGTCCTTAAAATCGAAGGTTTTGGGATATGTCTTCCTAGAACTCGTAAGTTCGGGGACGTGTTCTTTGTAACCCGGAGGTTATAAGATTTTCTTCTTGGAACTCGTAGGTCGTATGGACTTTTTCCCTAGAACCCGGAGGTCGTATGGACTTTTACCCTGGAACCCAGAGGTCGTATGGACTTTTGCCCTGGGACCCCCACTTAGGTGACTACTAGCTCTTGGCGTTCTGCTACTTGGAGGTAACTATTACTTGTTGACGTTCTGCTACCTGGAGGCAACCACGAGAATTTGGCATTCTACTACCCGGAGATAACCACTAGCTTTTGGCAATCTGCTACCTGGAGGTAACCACTTACTTTTTGGCATTCTGCTACACGGAGGTAACCACTTGCTTTTTGGCATTCTGCTACCCGAAGGTAACCACTTGCTTTTGGCATTCTGCTACGCGGAGGTAACCACATGCTTTTTGGCATTTAGCTATCCAGAAGTAGCTGTTTGCTTTTGCTGCATTTTGCTTCCTGTAGTGAAGCCACTATCAGTCTTATTGGTTTTGCTTGTATGGACCTCCCCTGCAAAGGGATCCAAGTGCCAAACTTTTCTTCTACTTCCCACGTCTAGGTAAGTAGGTATGGGTGATGCTCTTGTTCTCAGGTCACATAGCTTTTGCGTTTACTGTGACCTGGTAAGCACGATTAAGCTATAATGCTTTCTGCTCAGCACTCTGCTTTCCGATTAGCCACTCTCTGGTAAGCAGAATAAGTAATTTTTACTCTGGTTTTCGTTTGGGTATTTTCCCTTGTTTAAACTGAATTTTTAGGTGCTCACGTGGTTAGGACTTGGCACGTTTATGCTCCCTGTACAAACTCTTGGTTTGGATATAGTACTCTACATTTGTACTTATGGTTCATGTGTAGTAACTAGCTTTTAAGCTTTTACGCAGGAATATGCATGTTTCGTACGATGCTCCCTGCGTAAGGGTAAGCATGTAAGCTCCTTAAGCAGTACTTTGCATGTAATGTGATATGCTCTCTGCGCAAAAGTAAGCGTGTGAGCTTCTTGCGCAGCACTTGGCATGTTAGGTAATATGCTCCCTGCGTAAGAGTAAGCGTGTAAGCTTCTTACGCAGTACTTTGCATGTTCTATAATATGCTATCTGCGCAAGAGTAAGCCTGTGAGCTTCTTACGTAGCACTTGGCATGTTAGGTAATATGCTCCCTGCGTAAGAGTAAGCACTGATGCTTTCTGTACAGAAGCTTGGACGCTTGATGCCTCTTAGTATGTTAAGCAGGAGTAAGCGATTTTGAGATGATGCTTCTTGCTCGGACCTGCTAGCTTGCTGCCTCTTGGTCCGTCAAGCTGGAGTAAGCAATTTTGAGATGATGCTTCCATCTTGGACTTGTCAGCTTGCTGCATCTTGGTCCGTCAAGCAGGAGTAAGCATCTTCGAGATTATGCTTCCTGCTCAAAGCTTGGGAGCTTGCTGCCCCTTGTTCGGGTAAGTAGGATTAAAGAATGTTGCTTCCTGCTCGGAACTTTGCAGCTTCCTACCTCTTGTTCCGGTAAACTGGATTAAGCAATGTTGCTTCCTGCTCGGAACTTTGCAGCTTACTGCCCCTTATTTCGATAAGTAGGAGTACGCAATTTTGCTTCCTGCTCAGAACTTTGCAGCCTATTGCCTCTTGTTTCGATAAGCAGGAGTAAGCAATGTTGCTTCCTGCTCGGAACTTTGCAGCTTACTGCCTCTTGTTCCAGTAAGCAGGATTAAGCAGTGTTGCTTCCTGCTCGTAACTTTGCAGCTTACTGCCTCTAGTTCCGGTAAGCAGGATTCAGCAATGCTGGTTCCTGCTCGGAACTTTGCAGCTTGCTTTTTCCCTTCATGAATAAATTCTCTCAGTTGTTGTCTTTCGTATGAAGGCACACAATTCTGTATCTACTTCCTTGGAAGCTTGCAGAGGCATGTAGCCTTAGGAGCTTGCTGAAGTATATGGCCCTAGCTCCCTCGGGAACTTGTAGAGGCATGTAGCCTCTTTCCTTCCTGGAAATTTCTGATTCTCAGACTCTTGCGGAGGAACGTGGCCTTTGTTTCTTTAGGAACTATCTTGGGGCATGTTACATTGCTTCCTTTCTAGCTTAAAGGAATCTGAATCATGGGACATGATGTCTCCTAGGGTAAGAAGTTGTAATCTGATTGGTGTATACTACATGACCCTTCTTTGTTTTATTATGACCTTTCTTTGTCTCTTGCTATATGCCCTTGTAAGGCCTCTCGCTCACAATGCTTTGGGAGGTCTTCCTCTTTTTGCCACTTCTAGGCCTCTAGCCTCTGGCTTTTGACGTGCCTCTGGCTCCTTGCCTCTATTAGTCTATGGGCCTCTGGCTTTCGAAAGGCCTCCGACTTCCTACCATTATGAAGCTGCTGGCTTCTGGCTTTCGCAGGTTGCTGGCTTATTGACCTTATCTTGTTGTTGGCTTTCCCCCCCCCTTTTTGCTTCGAACTGAATGTAGTCCTTAAGTCTTTTGCATG
Organism: Anastatica hierochuntica; assembly: GCA_900406275.1. Taxonomy (NCBI): domain Eukaryota; kingdom Viridiplantae; phylum Streptophyta; class Magnoliopsida; order Brassicales; family Brassicaceae; genus Anastatica; species Anastatica hierochuntica. The sequence continues at coordinate 15,964 of OVAN01002781.1, forward strand.
GGAGGCCAAACATAACCTTAGTTTCCTGCCATAAAATTTAATTTTTTCCTCTTACGTTTATTCATAGCATGAACGTGTGTTCTCCTAGCTTGTTATGATATTTTTCGTATGCAATAGAGTAGAACATTTGATGGTTACGCGTCTTGATGCGTAGTCAATTTTATCTCTGACTCCTTTGGTGGGAAATCAATCCTATGGCAGGAGACAAAGTAGTCGTTACAATTCGTTTGGTGTTTGGGTGGTTCTCCTCATGGCCCTGGTTAGTTCTAGACTTTCAGTGGTGGTCTGGTACGTTTATAGCATTCCTAGCAATTCTTCCTCTGACTCCTCTGGCTTATGAAGCTTGTTGAAGTCTTAAACCAGGGAGAAAGGTGTTGGGTCCTGCTTAAGGACTATACATCCATTTCATGTGGCGTGGAGTTATGCCCCTGGACGCAATGGGGAACGTCTAGAACCATTTTGTTCTTTCTTAGAGTCTTACTTTGGGTCTCCAGCTGCGTGAGCTTTGGATCTGGTGAGAGCATGTCGATTCTTTTCTCCAAGTGACCAGGGTGCGGATTTTTGCAAGAAGACGTGTAATGCCTCTCCCACCTATCACATCATCACGTAGTTAAAACTGCCCCTCCTTCTAGAGCCCAACTGTTAGGGTGGTTTTTTGTACAAGTGATTTGTGCTCAGCTCTACGGAATGATAAGGAGAAGGAAATAGCTTGTCGTACTACTTCCCCTGCCTATGGATGGTGATAAACCCGGAGGTCTTGGTCTTAGTCTATCTCCATATGAGTATGGGCTAGTATGCAATGTTATTTGTCTTGATTGATCATGAGAGATGGATTGTATGCTTAAGGGGGCTTTCTACTCATGATGACTACATGGTCTTCCATGCCCCAAATGACGGTTCTTGCCACCAAGGATGTCGTCTAGGTATTGGAACATGTCACCATTGAAGGTGTTTGGATTTATTGTTGCATCCTTTAGTGGGGATTGCCTATGTACCCTTAAATGAGGGATCAAGCCATTCGTAGTTCATGTTATAGGTGGCGCATGGCCTAGGTGGGCACGTGGCCTTGTGGGCACGTGGCCTTGTGGGCACGTGGCCATGTGGGCACGTGGCCTTGTGGGCACATGGCCTTGGAGTTGATAGAAGTCATCTAATCTAAGGGGTGCATGGCCTAGATCAAATGATAGGCTTGTCGATATGCAGGAAGTCATGGTGTCACCCTGCTTATTGGCAAGGGGTCGTGGCATGAGCCACTATGTAGGCTTGTAGACGTGCTATAAAAAGTAGAGACCTTGATCTCTTTGGTATTGATCACGTAGATCTGCCTATTATGGCCATGTCGATGAAGGTGGTCTTCTGGGTTTGTCTTTCTGCTTCTTATTGCCTTTGACTGCTATATGATTTATGCATATGGTCGAATTGGTATTAGATTGAAGGGATTTTATTGTCTTAGTAGGTGATGACCCTCTTTCTTCCTAGCTTGTTGACCAAGACCATTGTAGGCTTCCGTCCTCCTACTCCCATGTTGTTCGTACGACACTTGAAGATATGTTTTCAAGGATGTTGCATGGAGGACGTGGAGAACATGTTTCCTAGGGTTTACCGTGACCTCTTGTCGTGGAGGATCATTCCAAAAAGAGGGCTCTCAATCATCATGTCGAATCCCTTTGATTTTTATCATTTAGGGCGGATTAGGATCTCTTTGTGTAGAATGAATTCCATATTGAATAGCCTCCAATAAGATGTCTCTCTTAGTGTTAAGAAGCCCCTCCTTATTGTGGCAAAGTCCTGCCTCCCTTTTAGGATTAGGAAATATTCATGTTTATCATAAGATAATGGAATATTTCCTTTTCTCTTTAGGATTTCCTTTTCCCTGTAGGATATACATATAAATCTTTCTTTTTCTTTTAGATTTAGGAATATTTGATCTTATTATGATAAATATGAATATTCATACTTATCTAGATGTTTTCGTTTTTATCTGGAAGAAGGATGACTCGTCTGTCCCAGAAGTCTGAAGTCAGAAGCCAAAGGTTGACGTCCTGGTCTAACTTGGTAGCTTTTGCTCATGGAAAAATTATTCCCAACAAGAAGCGTCAAAAAATCTACTAAGTTCATGTTCGTGAATTGTCCTTCTGCCTATAACACCATCCTGGGTCATCCCTGGATTCATGAGATGGGAGCCATACCATCCACGCTGCATCTGATCTTCAAAAAGCTCCAGATCGTGTTATTAGATTACTCTTAAGGGAAAGACTATGGAGACGAGATGCTGCTTTGACTTCGACAAAGAGGATCAAAAACTAGCTGAGGACGAAATCAACAACAACCAACCAACCAAAGATCAAGAAAATCGGGTGTTGGGGTCAACAATGATTACGACGAAATCGGTGCCTAAAAGAATAACAGAGACATCGTCTCTCCCTCGGAAATTAAAATCGTGAAACATTTCTTAATTCCGAGGCTCTTGTCGTCTAGTCAATCCCCTCTCGAGCAAATGTCAAAGCTCTGCGTCTAACAATCCATAAGCAGCCGCTTCGCACAGTCCAGTCACTCGCGGGCATCTAAACGGGAGAATAACGAAATCAACGTCCGAGACCTCCGATAGACCTTAGTAAATGAGTTTCGAAGCGATAAGTAGTCACAGTAAATGACGGATAACTGCGTCGCCTCAAAAATAGGAGCGATACGAACAACGAAAAGTCTAGACGCCCATCACGCCCCGATCGTCTTCTCCTTCAAATCCCGGCTCAAGTGTTTCTTGTTTCGTCTCGATTGGAATCTCCGTTGAAATCTCGCGACAATAATTGTAAAGACTTGTACTTTTCTTAAAAAATTCGTATCGATCGTATAAAATGATAACAGTTAACTAGAATACCGACATTGCCTTAACCATACGATCGGTCTTATCATTTCGTAAAACCGTCACCGCGTAGTCATACAAAGAACGATTTCTCCGAAAGAAATCGTAAAAATCACTTTGTCTCTAAACGGCCCACGAAGACCCAAAATGCGACAAAAGTCCACTTAAGATTCCGAAACGAGAACGGGCCCAATTGCGTCAACAATCTACCCAAGTTACACGAAAGATAAAAAGAAAATACGATAAAGTAAAAATATGAAGATAAATATGGAAAATTCGTAAAGATATGGAATATTCCCGAAAAAATGGAACATTTCCGCAGGAGGATATGCAAAAATCTAGGGCAAAAAAGGAAACGAATTTAACCTATGAAGGCATACAAAAGAGGGACGAAGGAGAAGAACGAAGGACACAAAGAATTTTTTCACAACTCATACTTAGAGCTTTAGGTTTATTTTCGTTTTTTGCTAGCGAGCTGTGTCTCAATAAGGTTTACAAGTCTTGCGCTGTTTTATCTACGATACTCGTTGACAGCTCTCGCGGCCATGACTTACCACCTGTTGTAATGCTCAACGCATATTCGAATAAGATCTCTATTGCTATATTTTTCTTTCGAATATGTTTTACGTTTATCTCGTCGTCTGTTTTCTTCATACTTTTGATCTGTCGTTGTTTGGTTTAGCAGAAATCCGGGACCTCAAAAGAAGTTAGGATTTCCTGGCTTTCCTCTGCATATGAATATCGACAGTGCGAATTTCGGTTCCCAAAGTTTGGCGCTAGAAGGAGGGGGCCTATTCGCGCAGGGTACAGATCAATGTAACTCGTTGCCGCAAAACGCTAGATCGAATATGACTACAGACAACTAGAACAATCAACCAGCTTGTGACAGCCATGCTTGCAAGGACAACATTGAAAGCTCTCCAGTTACGAACAACACCGCTGTCAACACTGACGCAAACACCGCGACATTGGAGGAGATCAAAAAGATGTTCTCGACTCTCGAACAGAAATCGGCCGAACAAGAAAAATTGACTAGTTTCCTCGCTAAACAGGTTGAAATCCTAACCGCGAGGATTAGAACCATCCTTCTGCGTGGAGCTACCAGACTCCGCGGAAGAAGACTCGACTTCACCACTCCGCGTGACTTACTCCAGAGCGCGCAGGAAAATCAATCAAGACAAAGCCACGATGTAATCACCCCTGTCGCACCTCGGAGTAATGTGGAAGGTCCCCCAAATCCCGAAAGGGAAACAGAAGATAAGGAAGTCGAGCGAATCGACCTAGACTTCAGCGATCAGTCCCACTCCATGGATGAAGACGCAGACGTACACCCAAGAAGGGTTAAGAGTCGTGTAACACGGAAGGATTCTCAGCTCAGCGAACCCATGACGGAAGAAGAGGAAATATCTTCTGGGTAGAGCAAGAGAAGCATGCCGAGGAGCATGCCAGAGCCATTCGCAGGACGCGCCAACCATCTTGTAAAAAGACCTGTGAAGATCTCGACGAAATTCGTGATCTCCACGACTACATCGCAAAAATAGCGGCAGAGGTCAAAGCGGTAAAGTCGCAAATACATCACGCGACCAATGTCGCACTAGAGATCGACAAGCTCCTTAAAGAGGCTCGAAAAACTCCATTCAATGCTCGCATAACCAACACCAGAGTCTCCGATCCCGGGAAAGTTAAAATCCCAATGTATGACGGAACTTTCGATCTGAAAGCTCACCTGCAGACTTTTTCAGATCGCTAGCTATGGCGACATCCAAGCTCAAGGAAGGCGAGAAAGACGCTGGCTTTTGCCACCTCTTCGTCGAGCATCTCCATGGAGCCGCCCTTAAATGGTTCTCCCGTCTAGAGCGAAACTCTATCAGAAGTTTCCGTCAACTCTCTTCGGAATTTCTCAAACAATACTCCATGTTTATGGATAGAGAAAATTCTGACGTTGACCTATGGAGCCTGTCTCAAAGAGATGGCGAATCTCTCCGAGATTTCATGAACAGGTTCAAGATAGTAATATCGAGAGTCAGCAGGATCAGCGATAAAGTGGCGGTACACGCACTTAGGAAGACTCTTTGGTAGAAGTCGAAGTTCGAAAAGTGGATATCTCTCGAAAAACCACGCACTATTCAGGACGCGCTTCATAAGGCCACAGATTTCATCATCATCGAAGAAGAGATGAAATTTCTATCGAAAAAACACAAACCTGTGAAGGCGTCCTCGAAAGACTTAACCTTTAAACATAAAGCAAAAAAGAAGGTCCCTCGTAATGACAAGTACGTCCATCACGAGGGAGAAGACGTCCGGGGGGCGCACAACTACGCTGTCAATTCCCCGTCTGAACAAGGTAGGACGTCGGGGAACACCTGGACGCAAAACACGTCGTATGACGAAAACACCTTCTGTGAGTTTCACCAAACAAAGGGTCACTCCGCCGCGAACTACAAAGTTCTCGAAGCAAGGTTAACGGCAAAACTGCTCGCGGGGGAGATCTCGGACGTAACCAGCGTAAAAGACCTCATACGCGATACAGATCGCCCACTCAGGACTGAGAAAGCACCCACTGGAGACGTCGCATCTCAAGGAACCCAAGCAGATGGGAAATGCGGAAGGAGGCCTGATGACAAAGGCAACGACTCCAATCGCCGCAGAGTGAGTATGATCATCGGATGACCATAATACTTTCGCGACACTCTCCCATCGATAAAAGCATATCACCGAATGGCTGAATCAAGTGCAAACTGCCCTAGGCCACCTGACACTGCAAGCGACACCGCAAGTAACCCCATCACTTTCGAGGAACACGAAACGGTCGGACTCGAAAAACCCCATAACGATCCTCTTGTGATCGACCTTGTCATAAAAGATCTTGAAGTCGCCAGGGTCCTCATCGATATGGGAAGTATCGTCGATATCATCTTCCGCGATAACCTCAACACGATGAATATCGCCTTATCCAAGGTCATACCCACACCAAGGCCGCTCACGGGTTTCTCAGTGGTGGCCAAGGAGATAACGAAAGTTGTCGATTTTTCGGTCGTCCACCACCCTGCCATCTATAACATGATCATGGGAACGCCATGGATAAACTCCATGAAGGCAGTCCCATCGACCTACCATTTGGGCATTAAATTCCCAACCCCCTATGGAATCTCCACAAAATGGGGATGCCGAAAATAATCACGACTTTGCTTCCTAGCCGAGCATAAGCTAAGACAAGTCGCAATGACTCCAATGGCCAAACCCAAATGAGTAAAGACAACTCCACCATCAGTTGAAAACACTTCAGAAAAATACATGCCAAAATCGTCAACTCGAGAAACGGCTCAATTCGAAGGAAATAAGCAAACATCCGAGCCAAACATTTCCGACAAGGCAACGCCCTAAACACCCAAGGAAACCGTCGACTCACCTGTAGTCACCGAGACTGAAACGGCCGATGCAACTCTTCCAAACGAGTAATCACTCGCGGCAAAAAAACTGAACTACGAGACGGCTTGATCCTCGAAAGAGGTACCTAGGGAGCTCTTCGCAAAAAGATTTCAGCTGTCCCCCTCTTTAAAAAAGGGGGAGTGGGTGTACATATACTCGTATACTACCACACTTTGTACTCGACATTTTCTGATCCGATTTCGACAATAAATTTTTCCTTTTTATTTTTCGTATAACCCAAAAATGGAAATCATACAAGAAGACTTTCTTAATGAATTTCGACTATAACGTGTTCATCAACAAATTCTACCACAAAACGGGAAAACTTCCGGAAAAAGCCAGACGTCGCGAGTTTCTGAGAAGCGCAATTCCGAACTCGATCAAAAGCTTCTAAAGACAGTTGCAAGAGTATCAACCCGCTCGTCGATTGGCCCTGACGGAAGAACTAATCACTCACATTAACCTGCTCTTTGCAAAGAATGGGTTCTCATACATCCAACTAGGATAATAACGCGTTATAAAAGAAATCTGAAATTTTGGTCAGCACTTCCAAACGACTTAAAAATTGTCTTTTGAGAGATGCTCCATTCCCAAATGATGCAAGTCATATAAGCCGATAACTTATCGCAGATTTCAATATCGATACGGAACCATGTCAAAATCGCAAACAACATACGTAAACTGGAATTAGTCACCACACACCTTAAAAACCGAGAGTAGACCTAGGTCTTGCCTTAAACCCAGCACACTAGTCTCTAACATCTCAAGGCATGATATCTAACCGATACGAGATCCTAAAACATGTCTCTTCGTTCATATCTAAACGCTCAAGAAATTTTACAAACCTTCTTAAGAACTCGAACGAGCAACGCATAGAACGATCAACTAAAAGAGTTAAATACGAGACGACAACTCATATTTTTCCTCTACACCAAATCAAACTAAACCCAGCACACTGGTCTCAAATATCTCAAGACATAGTATCTAACCGATACGAGATTCCAAAATTTGTCTCTTCGCCTATGTTCTCACGTTCAAGAAAATCTGAAAGTGTAAATCTTTCAAGAGCTCGCATCTGAAACGGACAACGAATATAGCTATTCTCAGAGGAGTAGACATGAGACGACCAATCATGATCTTTCTTTGCAACCAGGACGCAACTTATACGCAACCGAATCAAAATGAAAAGTATCATTCATTAACACTAAAATCGCAAGGTGAGCGGTTTCGAGGCCACACACGACCAACCCAGATAAATATAAAGTGGCCACACTTAGGCAATATACTACTAAAAAACAGCGAACACGCGCCCTCAACAAAAGAACATTTCTCATTCAAAAATCATACTCAAAATTACGAGAGATCGAAAAGTTGCCTAGGATAGATGGTCCGCGGTTTTGATCGACCGCGTCCTCTTCGTCCTGAGCAGTATCCCCAACCTCATCTGAATCGGGAGAAACAGGAATCAGAGCCCAGTGACCTCGAACTCTCTCTTCGATAGACGGGATCAATGACACAACTTCCTTGCCCTTCTTCACGTGACTGGACATTTTTGTCCATCTCGAAGTCGTAGGAATAGTAGGGAAGCCGGGTGCGATATAGAGCACCCACCGAACCATAACATTCGCGGTATTCTCCAAAGGACTGTTGAGCGCACATGTATTGATCAAAGTCCGTCGCAAACTGAACTGAACGGTTGGCCATGATCGAGGGGATCCCACGCTTTCCGCGCCTGTACGCACGACAAAATTGCGACGCTTGACTCTGCGCCAATTCCTTTTCACGAAACAAAACCGCTTCGACCTCCTTCTTTAGGTGGGCGTTCTCTTCTTCGAGTCTCTTGGCCTTGAAGCGAGCCATCTGCACCTCCAAATTGCTAGCCCTAAGGTTCTCTTTCTTCACGTGGAGGCCTTGCAAAAATCCACTAAACGGTTAGACGCAACGTCGCTTGTGTGAACAGAATCGTGTCGTTTGCTCGAAAATAAACCCCCCATGCACAAACGCGAGGCCTCTGCATATTGGCCAGACCTGAAAAATCCCACGCCAGCCACGGATTGATGCATCGGGGCATCAAAACAAGAAAGAAAGGCGTCAAAGTCTGACCCTTCTCTGAAAAGTGCCATCGAGGGTTGGCTCGGACCGCTTCCGTGTCTACCAAGGAGATTGTTGAACCACACCCCCTCGGATGGCCCTCTCATGTCCGCGGTAGCGTTGCTCCCATTAGCAGGCGCGTGCTCGTTTTAGGGTGATCTCTCCCTCTTAAAGTCTGGAGGCAACTTGTACAGGGTAAAGCCATCCATGGTTGGTTCTAGCTCCCCTTCTGAAATCGCGTCGGGCTGATTCTGATTCTTGTGGTACATGACCGTGTTGCGAACTCCCTACGGAGAAAAGTAACCCCAGTGGAAAGGACCGGCTTGGAGAAGGTCACTAACAACGTAAATATCTTCCGGATTCGAGGGAAGGGGAACCAAATCTGCAATACAAAGACTTATCTGATATCGGAAAACGAAAAGAAAACGGTCAGAGTATCAAAAGCAATACCCACGGGACGCCATTCACACTGAAAAAAAGAAATTTATTCGCTCTCGACAGAGGAACTGTCTAAACGAACAAAGAACTATCATTTTTTCCAACTATGAAAATTGGACGTAAACAGTTGGATCACCACCATGTTTTTCCTCGGCTTGAGTCAATACCGAAGCGAGTTACCAACGGCCGACGGAGATTGAAACGCCTATAGATAATCGACCCTCAAGTCGGTTCCTCTCTCGTAAACCAAAACCAAGAGTCCAACGAGGTGTTGGAGACCGATGGGCGAGAGCTGACCGATCGATAGTTCATAGTGATCCAAAAAACTGGACTATGACCCCCGAAATTGGAAACCACAGTCAGCAAAATAACAAATGTGCCTCGTAGCACGTAAAGAAACTATGAGACGGAGAATCAATGTCCTCTCCGGCTCTCGGCATTCGAAACTCCACCTCCTCCAGGACTCGGTAGAAATCTCGAATGGCAGCAAAGAATGATTTCCGACCCTCGCTCGGCCTACTGGCATCCTTTTTGAATTTCGGTCTCGGCAAACACTGAGATTCGTGCGGTAGAGCTTCGGTACCACACGTAACCCGCCAATATTCCCTTGCCTCCTCAGGATTGACGGAGTGCAACACGAATTCAACTTTCGAAATAACTTCACCTTCCCGAACTTGTAGGCTTTCGGGGTCAAAAATCAACGGCAAAGCATTCCCTGAAACTAGATCGTTCGCAGCCATAACACAAAAGAAGAGAGAGAGAGAGATGGAAAGGATAAGGAGCTTGTTTTTACCTTAAGCAAATTCTTATGAAAATGAGCAAGTGGAAGATTTGGAAAGTAACTTCTCTTATTTATAGAAAGAGAAACTTACTATTCATCTTCAGAGTTTTTAGCCATCAATTCCACCTAACTTACCTAATGTGCCTTAAAAGTTCGCAAGAACATTTCAATGATTCTTGCAAACTAGAGGGCTAACTGTTGGGGGTCAAAAACGGTTACGATGAAATCGATGCCTAAAAAGTAACGTAGACATCGTCTCTCCCTCGAAAATGAAAATCGTGAAAGGATTATCAATTCTGAGGCTCTTGCCATCTAGTCAAGTCCCTCTCGACCAAATGTCGAACCTCCGTGTCTAGCAATCCATAAGCGGCCGCTTCGCACACTCCAGTCCCTTGCGGTCAACTAAACGAGAGAATAACGAAATCATTGTCCGAGACCTTCGAGAGACCTCAGTAAACGAGTTCCGGAGCGATAAGAAATCATCGTAAATGACGAATAATGGTGTCGCCTTCAAAATACGAGCGATATGATCAACGGAAAGTCTAGCCGCCCAATGGGCGTCCAGAACAACGATATGGGGGCCCAATGGGCATCCAGACCCACGGTCAGGGCGCCCAATAGGCATCCAAACCACGCTTTCCCGATTGTCTTCTCGTTCGAATCCCGGCTCAAGCGTTTCTTGTTTCGTCTCAATGGGAATCTTCGTTGAAATCTCGCGACAATAATCGTAAAGACTTATACTTTTCGTAAAAAATTCGTATCAATCGTATCAAACGATAACGGTTAACTCGAACACCCAAATTGTCTTAACCATATGATCGATATTATCATTTCGTAAAACCGTCACCGCGTAGTCGTATGAAGAACAATTTCTCCAAAAGAAAATCGTAAAAATCACATTATCGCTAAACGGCCCACGAAGACCCAAAACGCGACAAAAGTCCACTTACGGTTTCAGAACGAGAAGGGGCCCAATTGTGTCAACGATATACCCGAGTTTCGCAAAGATAAAAGGAAAATATGATAAATTCAAAATGAGAAGATAAATATGGAAAATTCGTAAAGATATGGAATATTCCCGAAAAATGGAATATTTCCGCAGGAAGATATGCACTAATATAGACCAAAAAGGAAACGTAGTTAACCTATGAAGGCATCTAAAAGAGGGATGAAGGAGAAGAACGAAGGACACAAAGAATTTCTTCACAACTCATACTTAGAGCTTTAGGTTTATTTTCGTTTTTTGCTAGCAAGCTGCGTCTCAATTAGGTGTACAATTCTTATGCTGTTAGATCTAGGATACTCGCCGACAGCTCTCGCGGCCACGGCTTACCACCTGTTGTAACACTCAGCGAAAATTCGAATAAGATCTCTATTGCTCTATTTTTCTTTCGAATCTATTTTATGTTTATCTCGTCGTCTGTTTTCTTCGTACTTTTGATCTGTCATTGTTTGGTTTAGAAGAAATTCGGGACCTCAAGGAAAGTTAGAAATTCCTGGCTTTCCTCCGAATACGAATATCAAATGTGCGAAATTTGGTTCCCACATCGGGTCCCCAGGAGCCCTTGAGGTCCATCTATCAATTATGTTTTCTCTTTTTTATGTTATCTTAAATTTCGGCCATTAAGAACTATGTCTTGGTATTGTTTTGAATTTCTATTATTCTACTCGCCCACATGAGATAATCTAATAATACTTCAGTTTCGAAAAAGAGAAAATACTTTGATTCTCAGAACATGCTGCTAAAGATCGCATTGCTCCTAGGGGAGCACCACAAAACAATCCCTCTAGGATGCGTCAAAGAGAGAAATCTCTATACCTTGGTTGTCCATGGAGGCAGAGAGTTTCCCTCCGCAGAGGGCAGAGTGCTACCTTGGCTACAGAGCAGAGAATGGGTCTCCACAAGGGGGCATAGTGCTGCTCCGGCTATCTACGGATTAGTCTGAAATGCCTATAACGCAAATAAAAAATAGATGAAACCTGGAGCGGTGCACTAGCAGATCACTAGCATGCTCTATACTTGCATACTTAGATGTGGGGAGTGGAAGGCTTGGAACACATAAATTCTGGGAAATCTCACCAAGTACGACTATAGTCGTAAACAAAGCTGAGAGTAGCCCTCCATGAGGGGGCAAAGTGTAGTAAACATGACTATAGGTCAACTAAACATGACTATCATAAACAAAAGCTGAGAGAGAGTGGCCCTCCACGAGGGGGTATAGTGCTGCAAATATGACTCCAGTGATAAAAAACATTACTTTGGTTATCAAACGTAATTGTGGTCACAAAAAACGTGATTACGGTCACCAAATACATGACTCCAGTCATCAAAGCGTGGCTCTGGTCGTAAAAAAATACACATATGACCACGGTCATATATCACGATTCCGGTAAAAAATAATGACTATGGTCAACTTATGACCCCAATCATCCAAGTAGTTCAGGTTACAGCTAAAGCTAACAAACAATGACTTAACTTCGGTCAAATCAAGATTATGCGCCTAACTAACGCAACAACCACGATCGCAAAAGATTTTAATCTTTGTAGGAAAGATGACCATGGTCACGAACAAAGGGAATACCCTAGAAAACCAAGAACAAGGGGACAAGCCTCTCTCTATGAACCTCGAGCAAGGTACAACAACTAGACTTGGACTATGGTCGTATATTTCCTTGGCCAATCATTGGCCAAACATCAAGGAAAGCTGGGCAATCCACGCGAATGATCACGATCATGATTATCCTTGATAAACCTTGGTCAAAGGACAGGAAAAGTTTCACATCCTCATCAGGATCCAAACTATCTCAATAAGTCTCAGGCCCAAAAACAGAAAAAGTCATATCCGTCTTTTCTATATTTACTTATAAATCTTAAAATATCTTCTCAACATTGGTCATGAACCAATAAGGAAAATCCCACTAACAAGGGCCTTAGTTGCCTAAGTCTTCTTTATGTTGCAACCAAGGATTGATACAGGAATTAGAGTACTCAGCAGAAATGTCAAGGCCCAGGCCCAATATGACTATCAATAATCCAATTCTACCTCGCTTACGAGTAAAAGAATCTGTCTAAGTATCTAGCACCATCTAACCTACTTCGCTATGGCAGAAGTTACCAAAGCCCAAACGGGGAACCAAACACTCAAGGGGATAGAAAAGGCCGCCATGGCAAGCGGGACAGACCAATATCAGGGCCCAGAAGGCCAACAAAAGAATTCTTAAAAAGTCCAAGAAGGGGCAACAACAGAAGCTTCATTTTCAGAAAGAAAATGAACCTCGGTCAAGGAGAAAGGGAAGCTCTGCATACCCGCCTGGCTAGAACTTAAAACCAAGTAAAGTCTTGTCATTCTTTTTTTATCTTACGCAGTTTCCCCTTCCTCGGTTGCATGCCAAGAGAGAGCTTCTACTAATGATTTGTGTGATTGTCAAATGAAATTTGCTCTGTAAGTTACATATCATATTTAGACGCAATGCGGGAAAAGGCGTTAAGAATGAAAAGTTTCATTTAATAATGGAATAAAGCAAAGGCTCAAGTATTTTTACATCAAAGTTAAATTTAAGTCTACGGATACAAAAATTCTTAAGACAAAGGGAAAGCTATAAAAATATCAAAGGGACTACACAATAGAAGCTTCACCAAACCCGATTGTTTCCACACTTACTCGGGAGCCATGATATGACCGATAAGAGTGGCAATATAACAACTCGGGTCGTGCTGCTACTTTTAAAGCGTTTTTCCAAACCTAATCATCATCATCTAATGAAGTTTCCTTGACTGCAATTCCTTTGCCTTTATCCTCGCCGCCTCCCTTGGTCTCATATTTGTCCCCTCGTGGTCCCCTGTAATGTCCGAGGTCTCTCTCATAGAGATCCCTCAACTATATGCCGGCTGCGTCACTGGCTACGTCCATGATTCGATTCGAGGGATGTTGTCGATAAAGCACGGCGCCTGTAATCCGTGCATCACTGCCTCATCAAGGAACTTAACAAAACCCTCTACATATTTCTTTCTTAGCTTAGTCGGAAGTCAAATGAATCATAAGTGTGAAACTCTAGTCCTTGTGGATTCGATCTCTACGAATTATTGCGATGTTGTGCACTTGGAGCTAGGTTTTAGTTGGGGTAAAACTTGACCATACATTAAGTTTTGGGCATCGTTGCCGGGGAATAGTAGTATTTGTCTTAGAATTTATACTTAGGATTTAGTCTTTGAAAATTGTTCTTTTTATATAGCTTGTAAAATTTTGGTTTTTCTAGGATTATGAATTCGGATTTTATACTAACGTCAGGGATAGAGATTTTCTTTTTCTAACTTCTTTTGGAATCTAACACTTATATTTAGGTTAGGAATACTAATAATTTTGAGCCTCTTAGGACTGATCTATTAGTTTAGGATTAGATTTTATCTTTTTCCTTTTTAGATTAGGATTTTCCTTTTTCTGATATTACTAACTTTTTCTCTTTGATTTTTCAAGGAAATAAAGAGAAAATTGGATAAACATCAACATGAACACGTCCTTGAAGAGCTCCAGCTCCAAAAATATCACTAAAATTCAAATCAAAGAGAAGTCGAGCCTCATCTCAAACAAATTGACCATGAAGAGACCCTGGAGAGTCGAGATCTCACATCCGTGGAGTTTACGATCCACGAAAAAGGCACCAGCCTTAGATTAACCATTGGAGATTGTTTTTAAGACTCAAAAATTGCTGGAAATCAGCACATAGTTCAGCAAAGACGAGCAATACCTCAAAGAGATCACCGAAGCATCAAAACTCAAAAATTTTGGTAATTTCTACAACATGAAGCTCAACATCACATCCTACCCCTTCTATTTTTATCATCACATGACAATGAAGCCTTTCAAGTTTTAACTTGAAGTTTTTGTGGAACGATTTGTTAAAATGAAAGAGAAGAGGAGCAAAGATCGAAAAAGAGCTTAGTAACATGAAATTCGACTAAACAAAAAGTTTAGGAAGCTTGAAGCTAATATCAAGGACCTTGAAGAATCTCTAAATACATTATGAGTAGCTGTAAAGGAAAGAGCATCAACCCTTTCCAAAGGAGATCATAATACCGAAGAAACCAAAGAAACTAGGAATGTGGCATCAATGGGAAGAATTTTTTGTACCAAGTGGAGCACGTCCAGAGCTTGAAAGGACTAATACTGTAGACATTGTGGACCTTGATTTCAAAGTCAAAAGGAATCACAATGATCTTCTTATGAAGAACAAGGAGATAGAAGGAAAAAGCGGTGAATTTGCCACAAACTGATGAAATCAACACTCATATCGGGTGATATCTAGCACTTCGCAACCTGATCATGCAAGAAAAAGATGATATTCAGCATCAACTTTGAGCATTAAGAGCTAAGTTTGATGGTTTATGCATTTTTCTAGAATTAATATGAAGAAAAACGTGTAGAGATTGTTAGAGATAATTTATCCAGGAGCAAAACCCATCAGGTTAGACCATGATGCCGACTTCTGGCTTCCGGCTTCTGGGCCTGACACGTCCTCCTGCCTGCGGATAAAAAGGAAAACTTCCTGATAAGTATAAATATTCATATTTATCATGATAAGATTGAATCTTCCTTAACCTAAGAGAAAAAGGAAGATTTATATGGATATCCTAAAAGGAAAAAGGATATTCTCAAACCGAGTCAATTTTGGCAACCAAGCCAAACCATTCTCGCCAAGCAACGAATTTTCAAAACTTTTTTGAGGATCTATACATGTTTTTAAGAGGAGTTTCATGTGCAGAATGACCCTTTAATACCCTATGACTCAAAGGCGAGGTTATGGAGACGAAATTGCAAGGAATCGGCCAACAAAGGAACCTTGAGAAATAGCATGAGTTTCAATTAAGACCAAACTGTACTGTGACCAGAATTAAAATGATGTTGAGACTACAAATTCTTTTATCAATGTAGACATGTTCTTCAACTACATTCAAAGGCTTAAAAATGTGATCAAAAGGACAACCACCCCAACCAGAGCACCTCAACAGCAATCTAAGCCAAACCAAATTTCACGCTAGCTAAAAATCATAAAATAAATCCAGAAAAAACGTGACAGCTTGGTTGGCAGAGACAATCCCACGACTTTGGCTTACACTACAAGAAAACTGTCTTTTTGCGACTGTTTGTTGCGACCGTATAAGTAGTCGCAAATATAGTGACCGTTTTACATCAACATA
>OVAN01002782.1:0-31760 GCA_900406275.1 Anastatica hierochuntica
AGCCAAATTCAAATAGCTTCCCGCCAAGCTTCTATGATGTACCTACATCAGTAACAAATAAAGAAAAGCGGTTTAGTCTCAATAAGAATTTTAAAATTTAATGGCTAAAAATATTGCTCCCCGGCAACGGCGCCAAATCTTGATGATAGAATTTTCTTAGTCTCTACCGAGATTAAACCTGGACTAATCACAAGAGCACAATGGTCTCTTGTAATATAGCATCGGGATCGATCCACAAGGAGCAAAGACTAACGCATTAAGCTATATAGAATCTATGGTTAAGCTAAACCTATCAAAGTAATGGTTTTGAAAGTTCAATAAGCAAAACAAGAAAAGAAACCAAAAACAAGAACCAAACAAGCAAGTAAAAGAGACAAGATTTGAGATTTAGTTAAGAAGAAATGCAATTCATGAGCTAAGAAATCGATTAGGCGATCTAAAAGAAACTAAGATGCAAGGGTTAGACAATAAACACATCATTCAAAGACAAGGCAAGAATCAACTAGTTCATTCCCATGATCCTAGTCTATTCATTAATCACTAATCATACAAATCTCCCGATGATGATTAAGTAACTAAGGATCATTAATAACAAGCCATATAGTCTACAATTCACCTTAATCATCTATTCTCATAGGCTAAGAATGGAAAGCACGTTTAGAGTTCTCTTAGGCATTTTGTCGAACTCCTTCCGGGCAAAAAAATCCTAAAGGTCTAAATTTGGGTTTGTCAAGTCCAATATATCATTAAGTACTCTATAAACATATGAATCTATATGAATTTAGCCCTTAGCAATCTTAATCACACCTAGATCTAACCTAATCTACCTAACCCATGAATCACAAGAATGACTACTCACTAATCATGGACCTAATCAGTGAATGAACATCAAATAAATCCATAATCATGATAAGTAAACAAGAAAAGATAGGAAATATTAAAACTTTAATTGTAACACAAAGATTGACAAAGGTTTTGTTGGATCCAAAACAAAGCAAAGAGGAAGAAAAGACTTAGGTCTAGACAAGTTTAGAAGAGTATATATACAAATAGGAGTTGGGCCGGGTTGACCCGAGACAAACTGGGTCAAAACCCATGGTTTTAAGAGGTTTAAAATGGGTTGGCAGTCTGGGTTTGGCGTTTTAGACCACCAGCCAGATCCCCTCCAACCTCCAGGCTTGTTTGGTGGCTGGCTAGCAGTCTAGGGAAGGGTTTGGACCGCCAGCCAGAAGGGGTTGGACCGCTAGCCATGCTCCATCTTCTTGCATTTTCAATTACCGTCAGAATGGCGTATTATTTGCATATACTCCTCTTCTCCACTTGCACTTGGCTCTTGATTCTCTTTGTTTCTTCACCATTTAAGCATCAAAAATCCATCATCCCAAGCTCTCGAGCTGCTCATCCAAAGGTTGTACCTACAAATGCAAAAAAATGCAATGCAAAGACGAAAATCCTAAACTAGACTCAACTTATAAACAAGATGCATTCTAAAAATTAAATGCAGTATATACAACCTAAAAGCTATCAAATATGGATAAAATAAGTTCAAGAATGCATGAAAATATGTACACATCAACTCCACGCTCAAGCGAGAACGCAGATTGTATCTCCGAGAACATAGATTCCTCGAAACTTGATCCTCAGAGTACCTGAGGGCCCACGATCCAAAATCACAGTAACCAACTGATATCTCTCCGTGATAAGATCACTGAACGAGAAGATTGGAGAGTTCCAATTATACAATACATTCAGGAGGGTATAGCCCCTCTCCCCCCCCCTCCCCCCACAAGTGGGAGGCTCGAAAACTCAAAGCTTTGAGCGCAAGGTATTACATAATCGACTTTAACATTTACAAACGAAGCATATCAGGCCCATACTTAAGGTGTGTTCATTGCCTTGACGCTCTTAAACTTCTGCAAGAAGTACATGAAGGCTCATGTGGGAACCACTCGAGCGGCCGAGTTTTGGCCATCCGAATCAAAAGACAAGGCTACTTTTGGCCAATTATAGTCATAGACTGCGAGACATATTCCTCCCAATGCGATCAGTGTCAAAGACACGCCCCGATAATCCATCAGCCAACTGAAAAATTATCTTTGATATCGGCACTTTATCCTTTTATGCGACAGTCCATGGATGTTGTTGGACCACTGGTACCCTCAGGAAAAGGACAGTAAGAGCTACGCTTTCTGCTAGTCTTAACTGATTATTTCACCAAATGTATAGAGGTCGAAGCCCTCCAGCAAGTAACCAAATTTGAGGTCGAGAAATTCGTATGGTGAGACATCATACGTCGGCATGGAATCCCTTACGAAATTGTAACTGATAACGGATCACAGTTTATATTCGATGACTTCACAGCGTTCTATGAAAAGTGGAACATCCACACCTCGATACCCTTAGGGAATGGTCAGGCTGAGGCTGCTAATAAATCAATTTTAGCGAACCTCAAGAGGCGCCTAGGTACCAGCAAAAATTCTTGGTCCGATAAGCTACATGAGGTAATTTGGGCATGTTATACCACTCCAAGAAGAGCTACAGAGGGAACTCCTTCTCTTTAGCCTATGGGATGGAGGCAGTAGCCCCAGCCGAAACCTCAGTCGAGAGCCTCAGACTAAGCCTCTGTAATTCAAACCCCAAAACCAATAATCAATTTTTAATGGATAACCTTGACCTGATTGTGGAATGGCGAGACCAAGCATTGCTCCGCATTCAAAACTACAAGCAAGCAATGGCTCGACACTACAATTCCAAAGTAAGAACACGAAGATTTTTAGTTGGTGACCTCGTGTTACGCAAAGTATTTGACAATACCAAAGAGCAAGGTGCCGGGAAGTTAGGAGCTAAGGTCCCTATCGGATCATCCACATAGTACGACCCGACGTCTACATGCTCGTGAAGGTATGAACCAGAGTACCTGAAATATGATCATGGAATGCCATGAACCTCAAGAAATACAACCATTAGGTACTCTCTTCAATCGAACTATGTTAGGCTTGATCCCTTGACAAGGTACGTAGGCAGCTCCGCATAATGAGTGTAGCCCCAATCCTTTAAATGTCCTCACACGCTGATCAAAGGGGGCATGTGCTTGAACAAAAGCATAGAGCCCAAAAATCTTTTCATCAGAACGTGAAGTCAAGAAGCAAGGAATCCCGAGCACCTCTTAGACCTCACATGTAACTGTTACAATTTACCCATATTCTATGTATGGAATAACATGATCATTAAAAGGTCTTAAAATCCTTATACAAATTCCAGGTTTCCAGAAACCTGATCCTCTAAAGGTCTTAAAATCCTTATACAAATTCCAGGTTCCCAAAAACTTGATCTAAAGGTCTTTAAACTCTTATACAAATTCCAGGTTCCCAGAAACCTGATCACCTAATGATCTTTAAATCTTTATACAAATTCCAGGTTCCCAGAAACCTTATCAGCTAAAGGTCTTTAAATCCTTATACGAATTCTAGGTTCCCAGAAACCTGATCAGCTAAAGGTCTTTAAATCCTTATACGAATTTTAGGTTCCCAGAAACCTAATCATCTAAAGGTCTTTAAATCCTTATATGAATTTCAGGTTCCCAAGAACCTGAATTCCAAAAGGTCTTTAAACCCTTATATAAATTCCAGGTTCGCAGAAACCTAAACATCAGAAAGTCTTAAAATTCTTGTATTAGATTCTCAGAAACCTGATTACCCATAACTCTAACGTTATCTTCGGACCAACCGGAACCCGATTTGCAAAAGACTCTGGAAACCTAAACCACAACCTTACGAGACTTGAAAAACTGACTTCCAGGTCCAAGTTCCTAAAAACCTAACTGGGCAAGGCCTCTCGAAACCTGATTCACGAGAAGACTTAAAACTCTTCGTTGATGATAAGTCCAAAGTCTAGAGGACTAAATGACTCACAAAACAAAATCTAGAACCGGGTAGATGAAACAAAAGATGACTAATATGAAGCTTAGGATTAAAGAGATTCCTTAGGCTATTAAATTCAAGTTTTAAACAAAAGGGTTTAAAAGTCTCCCTAGGATCTAGAAATCTGAATCTAAAAGCTTAAAAAGGTTTAAAATCCTCATCATGCTACAAGTCTTAACGAAATCCAAAGATAAAGGCCATATTGGGCAAATGTCTTAAACGAAATTTAAATAAGTGAGAAAGAAAGTTGAGCTCTCAGCCTTTTGATCCATCATTTCACTTCTCCTCATCACCCCCTCCTTCTCCATCTTTGTCTTCATCATTCTTGTCTTCAACACCCTCTAGAACCTCTTCACGGACTAGGTCAAGTTTCACAAAGCTTAAGTTAAAACCACTTCACCGACTCTCATAACGGAAACTAGATTGAAAGTGTTAATCTCAAAGGTACCTAAGCTCTCAGAAATCTGGGGAAGTGGAAGCTTGCCAATAGAAAAGTCAGACACCTAAGCTTTCTCAAACGCTAAAGCAGCTTTCGGAAGCAAGGCCATCAGACGGCTGCGCTCTTCTTCAACACTTTTGATCTCGTTTGTTAACAAGTCTTTCAAAGATCAGCATTAGCTTGTAATTCTTGGGCATAAATCTGAAGAGAGACCTCTTCCTTCTTCTTGTTGAACTTTTCCTTGACGGTAGCTAAAATCTTGTAGTAAGCATCCGCTACCTCTTTCTTCCCAGCCCTAACAGCTAGCTTGGCCTCAGGATCCTTGTTGGATTGAAGATCCTTTGCACCAGTCATCAACTCTTTAACCTGTTGTTCAACGATCTTCCTGGCATTCTCCAATGAGGCAACCCTCTTCTCCTTAACCTGGAGATCGATAGAAAAATCTTGTTCCTTCCCTCTTAAGACCGTTACCTGAGAATTGAGCCTCTCAACTTGAGCCTGAAAGCTAAGGACTTGAGACTTAGCCAAGCTGAGCTCATCTTTAGTAACTTTGAAAATTTGCTTCACATCTTCAAGCTCTTTAGCATCGGGAGAACCTCCCACCGTATCTTCAAGCTTTAGTTGAGCCCTATTGATGGCTCCAGCTAGCTGATTATGACATAACAAAATAACAACATTGTGAAAATGTCAACAGCAAATAAAAAAAACAAAAACACGAATTTGATTTATGTCCGATACCTGACCAAGGTAATAGGCAATGTCCATATAATCTTCTCGATTTGTCAAGTTATTGATAGCAAGGAGGGAACAACCAACTTGCTTCATATGACACATCATCGTCCCCAATCCCCAAACATCATCTAAGACTGATCCTGGCTTCGAATGAGAAAATGTTTAGCCAACTGTACCTCCTCTGGATGATGAGGATGAAGACATCGACTTTCTCTCCCCCAGATTAGGTATAGGCCTCTTGCTTGGGGGATTCTCTAGCTCTTGACGGTCTCTTGACCTGGGAGGGCTCATGTCCATCTCTCGAGACTCAGGATCCACAACCTTCTCTTGACCTTTTGAGGTTTCAGGGACAGTGGAGAGTGGAATGACTGATTTCACAACATTGGAGGTCCCATCATCAAGGACCTCTCAGAGGGAGCTTATGAAAGAGCTGCCCTGAACCTTCTCACTTCCACAAGACTGCAAACGCTTGCGGACTTGACCTGCTTACCTTTTGAACGGAATAATGGTTGAAGAGGCAACTTTTGCTTCCTTTCAGTCTCAGATGTATTACCTTCGGTTGGGACTGAAACTACGTCGTTATCACTAGAAACTGCTAGGAAAGAAGAGAAACCTCAGCAATGATCAATTTCAGGCTTCACATGTTTAATACGAGAAATTCAGGAAGAAACCAGTTACCTTCAAGTTGATCAACGGGAATTGGGTCAGGAAACTGAGCCTGATATTTCTCTGGAAACCTGACACTATCGATCCTTGAGTATGCAGTCCAATGAGCTGGACTCTGCTTCAACCTACGAACCAAAGCTCTAGCTAACTTGTCAAAAATCTGCGGTGGATCAGAAATACCTGCATTATCGACAAAAGCAATCAATAACTAAATCTTAATACGATAAAAGGGATTCTCCTACAAGGTCCCTAACCATTAATGCATGACCATGAGTTCTTGAGGTTTCGACCAATCAGAACCGTGGTTGGATCGATCTTAACATAGAAAAATTTCTTCCACCAATCTTCATCATTTGAGGAGAAACTGAAAACACTACGACCGGGACGAGCAGGAAGGTAATGAGTGCCATGTGCTCCTTCGGTAGGAGGGCTCTCCTTGATCATGTAAAGGCTCATCATGTGGTCGAATTTAAGGTCGATACCTTCCTCCTTGGCCCTGGTAATGAAATCGTGAACCGGACGAATAACTAAAGGGCAAACCTGGGGAAGTACAAGATGATAATGATCCAAAAGATCTAAGAGCAAAAATGGAAGGGGAAATCTCATGTGGCACTTGGTGATGTATTTCTCATGCACACATAACCAACCTTCTAGGACATTCTCTGGGGTATCTCCTGATCCGCATGTCTTAAAAAGCTCCTTCGGCCCCCAGCCTCTACCATCAGGTTACAGACTTCCTTCTCTTCAAGAGTGGAAGGCTGATGAGGGCTAAAGGAGGAACCACTTACAACTGCTGTTTTAGAGTTGTCCCCTTTCTTCATGCATTTGGAGGCTCTTTTAGAACCAGCATCACCCTTCGGGGGCTTGCCTTTCTTCTTCATCTCCTCACCAATCTCTTGTTTGATTTTCATGATCTCCTTTCATGTCAGAGGAATCTAGGTTTCACCAAAACCTCCTTCTTCTTGTCCATTGAGATTACAGAAGAAGTTTCGAAGGAGATGAGAAAGAGAGATTGTGAAACAGAAACCTAATCTAGAAAGCTCAAAATTTACAGAAAGTTGCAGAAGGAATGTTTCTAGAGATGGTAAAAAGATGATTTCGCTAAGATATAAACAAGTAAAAAGTAATAAAAAAAAAAAGAAGAGGAAAGTTACCTTGGGAACTGCGTGGAGACGTGGGATGATGGGTAAAAAAGCAGTTAATAGCTGCAACGTTTATATCAAATCAGTTCTCGGTAGAAGGGAAGACCTTTCGCTTCCCTAAGAGATCTTGGCCATGATTTGGCGGCAAAAGATCTGAATCTTTGATTTCAAATAAAGTGATATCTTTGCAGAAAGATACGAACCAATCAGATAAGGAAAGTTCAAAAATTAGGTTTAGCATTCATGACAAAACCTTAAAGGCCTTGACACGAGTAGTGGGGGCAATTGTTGGGCATGAACCTTCAGCCCTCTGGCAAAGCTCGTTAGCTATTCTGAGCCAAATAACAAAAAAAAGGATCAAAGACTAAAAGAAGTAGGCCAAGATTCGGTCCAAGAAGGATAAAACGGCAAACCCAGCTTTCTAAGTGATCAACCTAACAGAAACCTCAAGGCATCAAGTATCGGAGGAAAACAAGATGATCAGGTCTCGGACTGGATCAAACTGTTTGTTAAGATCCCGTAAAATCAGGAGAAGATCTTGGGGATAGTTACAATAACTTTAGGTCACGGAGCTGGATATAAAAAGAGATAAAGGAGAAGAGTAAAGCTTCTTCTGAAAACTCGATCTCAGAAACACAACACTTAGGAAATCTAGCACTATTATTCTTCAATTCTTGTACCTTAATCTTGTTGTATTTCTTTTATTTCTTGTAAACTCCATTGTTAACAAAAAACCTTAATGCAAAACACTTTGATTCATCTAAAGTTCTAACAGGATTCTCCCACGCGTACTTTTCCTCATCCAAATCCTCCTAAAAATCTTAGTGTGAGATTTATCCCTCACAACGGCCTCCTGCTCCTACGTTTATGTAGCTTCCACGATCCCTTCCCTTTCGTTTTCGATATTATCATTAACATTAAATGTTGAATTCCTCATATAGTTCTATGTTTTAACAACGGACAATAATAATTGTGTTAAGTTTATGAGAATTTATTTCCCTTAGTGTTTAAAAAACAAACCAAGTTGTTTTTATAGATCAATGTACTAAGGATAGAAATGTAATTACTTTAAGTAATTACAATTCTATCCTTAGTATATTGATCTATAGTTTTTAAGGTATTTTCTCACATAACTATTGTGTCCATTGAGTGTGCTAGATGATGCATGCCCCAAAGTATATACATACCAATAACACCTAGTGAGTTTAATATGGTTAGGGTCTTAAAGTTCAGTGATAATTTTTGATTTATTACCTATTTACTTTGATTGCACTTCGCATGAAATTTGCATACTCAAACTCAACAAAACCAAAACAAAATCCTTATAGAGCACAATATTCAAAAATTTAGCTACACCTTAGCAAATAATTATAATTGGTAAGAATAAAGATGGACTTTGACTTCTTACTTGAATTCTATTAGTCCTAATATGCCCATAATTTTGGAATTCATTATTAAGCAAGGTTGGTGTTGCATCAAGGGGGACGCCCTTAAAATAGGTAAATGGACCTAGAGTTGTTATGAAATCACGAAAATGAGAATGATTGCAACTTGATATGCTTACCGCTAAGGAACAAAAAACTACACGAGTTAGGAAAATATTAATATATTTCACTAACTTGGCCATTTCTATTTAAAGATACATTTGCACATGATTTTGATTACTCAAACAATGGTGTTGGTAGAGAGACATGAATCGCTTGCTCTTCTTGGTAGATTAATATATAATTTTAAAAAGTGTACTAACATACAAAAATAAACTAAATTAAAAACCCTAACTGTTGGGGGTAATTTTATTCCCTTAGAGTCCGGCCATAGCCTAGACCAAGGAGACATAGATAAACCCCCTAGTTATAGGTGCTAACCAAAGTCATAGCCAAGGACATCATCGCCAAGCCGAGGTCATAGCCGAGATAGGGTGGATATCCTCTAAGTCGGTTTAAGATCTTAAGAGATAAGGACAAATACCTTATTGAATCTTGGAAAATATTCCTTTGTATGATAAGCTCGAATATAGGAGTTATCCATAAAATAAATGGAAAATCTTAACTCGAAAGCTATAAATACAAAGGGAAGAACCCTAATTCAAAAATACGATCCCTAGACTTCGAAACACATACATATATTGTAATTGACCTCTTATTCTTCAATAAAGAAGAGTCTTTTGCATACTTTGTCTCTTTCGCTCATCTTTCTTCTTCCAAAACCCTTAAAAACCATTGGCGTATCTTGTTCTTGTTTTTCTCCATCGAAGAACGTCCAAAAAACTCCCAAACACTAACAAATTTTTTATTATGTGTTTTTGTTGAAATAAATATTGTTCTCATTGGTCTGAAAAAATTATTCAGTCGTGCATATGCTATTAACAAATAAATTTGTAAAAATATAAAAAAAATCATGAAATTTGAATTTTAATTCAAAAAGGCCAGTGAACTTTAAGCGAGTCATTTTAATCTTCAACTTTTAAATATTATCTGTTTTAGTTTTAAATTTTTGTTAATCGAGCTCTTTAAATCTGAAAAGAGTCAATCTTTAAAATATTTAACTTCAGCTTTGCTTGCGAAACTACGTCGTTTTGATAAAAAAAAACCCCCTTCAAACATGGTTTCCAAACTCTAATTTTAGAATTAGCATAAATAAGAATGTTCTAAAATATTTTATTTTGATTTTCCATTGTGAAGTTTCTAAGTGTATATATATTTTAGTTTCGTTTAAAGTTTATGTATTATTACCGTTGACAATAGCTATTACTTTATGAATTTTATTTATGAGAAACGAAAGCTTTTTTGGTTCAACATGTAAATGAATGATTAGGGGATCGATAAAGAAGGTAAACTAACACAAACAAATACAACATGTAAATGTATCTTATCCCGCTTTTTTTTTCTTTTTTGTTCTCATTGAAATCAATTAACTATATTTAGTGACATTACTTTTTCAGGAACCTCATTTAAATAGAAAATTGATGATGTATACCACAAACATCAATTTTTCTTGGATCAATTTACCTAGACGCATTTTTAAAACCAAGTACGTTAATAGAATTATAAAACCAAATATTTGATCACTCACCTTGTATGCCATGTTTAAAATTGTCGCTAGGAGTTAATAACACTATTGTGAATCAAATAGAAAATCAATATTGCACAATGAGATGGGTAAAGATAGACTTTTTTAGAATATTTTGATTGATTTCTCCAAGAAAAAATCTTATAGAGAGATAGCAGTACTAATTGTTTGGCATGCACCTCAAACCGTGGATTGAGAAAAATAATAGTTTAGCACTGGATTATTTCACTCCTCACGATTTTTAAAAGGAATCAATATTTTAAGCATTATTCGTATTTTTTTCAATTTCGACGCTTTAAAATCTTTAATTGGATGAGTTTAATTAATTAGCAATTAACACATTGAGGTTCAAGTTTCTATAGTCTTGGTTCTGGGATTATTAAGTGTAGTTACAAGATACATATGGTGCATTATTATTGGATATGTAAAATAAAGTCAAAAATATGACACATGTCATCACCAAAATTAATAAAATTGCTTACGTGTCATTTGTTGGAAAGTCGTCTTCTATTTTTATAGTATTGATTTCCTGATAAAAATTGTACTGACTTAGTTACCATTGTTTATATTTTAAATAATATCTAAAAGGGTTATAGCAAAATTATAACACCTAGGTTTTATTGGAAAAAACAGCAACTTGTCTACCAACTAATGAAAAATCAATCTTACCTCTAGAATAATTTGTTACATACAATAAGATTTACAAATCATAATGTACTAGATTTTTTTCCCGCGCCAAGCGCGGGATTATATAGTTTTTCAGAAAATTAAATATCTATAGGTGTTTTTAATAGAATGATAAATTATATATAATACATGTCTAACATTTTGAAAGGTTTCGAACAAAAACGCATATATTAATATAATATCATGTCTCTGTTACAAATGTACGATTATGTCTAATATAAAAATAGACATGGACATGTTTTAAATACTAAAGTAGAGATGAACATTCGAGCTTTTGGTTCGGATCAATTATGTTTTTTGTCTATGTATTTCGAGTGGGGCTAATAGAGATCATATAGAAATTAATCATTTACCAGTTCGAGGGCGGTTCAGATTATTTCAGGTTCAGGCCAGTTTTCAAATTTTACTTAAAATTGAAACACCAAACAGTTCGGTTTAAACTCGAATCATCCAAGAAAATAAAACCAAATTATATAAAAATTCTTATATTTTAACACGGTTCAAACCTTCGTGTTAACCAAAAAATTAAATATTATTCGGTTCGATTTCTTAATACCGAACATATCCAAAATATTTCAAAAGATGATTTCTAGTTGAGGATATGAGACCTACTTTATATTGTAAATTTCTCTTCATAACTCTCACAATCAATGTGAAATAAACCAACATATTTTTTAAAGATATTTAATGTGTTATGCATATTAGGTTTACGAAATCGGGCAGTAACAATTTTTTAAATTGTTTACGAAATCTTTTTAAATAAAGTAATATCATTTTATCCATTAAATATTTTTAAGTTTAATCATTTTATTATATTTTCAAACTTAAACTAAAAATCGATTGAGAAACAAAAACTGAGCGATTCGATTCCAATTCATTTTATTCCAAAAAATCAAAGTTATAAGTTCTCATGATATATGTTCAGGCCAACCATAGTTCAAACTTTTTAAAAATAAATATAAACCATAAATATATATTAANATATTAAATAAAATAATTGTAAGCAATTTAAATGTTTAATTTAAATTACATCAATTCAAATGATTAATAGTTATAGTATTATATTGTAAATAAAACTCTTGTAATACTATATTATATAGTATTTTATATATTGAAGCGTAATATTATAATTGGATGAAATTTGTAATATAAGCATACTACTTACATTTAAAAATTAATAATAATTATAGTGATTTCCACTATGACATATTAAATTAATTGAAATATTTTGATCGGTAGACTTTTATTATGTGGCCCTTAAATTACTCTTTGAGCGACACATCATCACTTTTACACTCATTTCCTCTCTCCGTCTCCTCAATTAATATATAAGATAAGTACTCGTTTTTGTTATTATATTCATTTTACTAAAAATCTCTTCACTACTAAAAGTTCTTCAAACACTACATACCAAAACATTTTTAACACGTGATACGGGTGTATAAATATATGCAAAAAATCATTGTAAATTTTGATTTTTAATTTACAAATTCGTAATGTGTTGTATAATAAAATACCTGTTTAGTTATATATTTAACACCTATGTTTTGTAAACCGCAACTAAGAAAATATGGGGGCTGATTGTTTTTCAGACGGTAAAAATTGTAAGGGTTTTAACAATATTTAAAAATTTCAACAGTTTTTCTTTTTCCAATCACACTTTCACTTTCCTAAAAATACTCAAACCTCCTAAAAGCACTCACAGCTCTAATTTCTCTTTTTTGTTCATGTTTGCAGGCCCGGCCTGGAAGTTACGTGGGCTGGAAGCATACAAAAAATAATTTGGACCACTTCAGTTTAAAAAGAAAAAAATACTTCTAGTAGATGTGAAAATTCAAACTCACCACCCTCTTCTCAAGGAGAAAATAAACAGATCAACTAAGCTAGAGAAGTTTTTAACAAAGAAAGGCCGATTTTTTATTTGAACTAATAATGGCCGGAAGCTAATGCTTGACTTGTATCCAGGGCCGGCACTGCATGTTTGGTAAGTTTTTTTTAAAGTCTAAACAAAATGACTTTTACTATTTTTAAAGTCACAACCACAAAAGTAACAATGGAAAATTATACAGTTAATATTTTCTTAACAGCCTACGGTAAAAATTCAAAACAATCAGTCCATGAACTAGTCCTAAGATTCTAATATCTCATTAGGGAAACATTCTAAATTATATGATATGAAATTAATATTTAATATTTTTCCTAAAAATATTATATTTACTATTCAATTTTTGTAGAATAAGAAATTGACTTAACTATGTAAAATAAAAAATTTACTTTATATAAAATGGAAAATATACTTATACAAAATTATAAATTTAATTTTTTTTATAATCGTGGGTTTCTCAAACATTTTCTAGGCCCAAGACTAAATCCCACGAAGATCACGATACTCTACGTATTCTTATAATTTAGGGCAGCCTGTATGGCTAAGACGACTAGAACCTAGCTCCACGAACTCTATCTGGAACCCCTTCACTGATAGACCAAGACGAGTTATAGTTTATATAATAAAAAAGATATTTTACATAAGATTAAATGATATTAAGAGAAAGATTTCTTGCATCTCTAAAATTATAACTGAATTAAACTTAGAAAATATCTATCTCGCTTATTATTTTCAAATTTTTTTTATAAATTCACATAAGTATAGCCTGTAAATTTTAAATGTATATTAAAACTATTATTATTTATTGAAAATTATGAACTACAACCAATATCATCGAATTAATCTAAGATTTTTAATATCACATGAAACAACGTTCTTAATTAAATATTATAATTTTATCATGTTTAATATCGTGTTCTAAATTTTATCGTGTTTATATATATGTAACAATTAATATTGAATTTTTTAATAGAAAGAAAATATTGAATAATCAACTTTTATTGTTTAATGGAAATAGAAAATCTTATATATTAAGTATGAAGTCAGTTTGCACTAGATTAAAAGTTGGACTGGTTGATTATTGTGTTATCCTTAATGATTAATTTAATTAATAATAATTTAATAATTAATAAATTATTTCTTTTAGAAAAACGAAATTAACAAGTAGAACGAAATTAATTAAAAAATTCAATAAATTTCTTTTTTTATTAAATTTTATAGTTATCCTTAAAGAATTACTATAAATATTTTATTTATTTGTTTTAAATATGATATAAGATAAGTTTATCTTAGAATAAAGTAAATTAAAAAGAAGATTTCACTAATCAATAAAATTAACAGTTTTTTTACATAATTTTATTTATATTTAAATAATTTTAAAATATTTTGAATTTTTGTTAACTCAAAAAAATCATATAGATTCATATATTTTACTTTTAAGTATAATAAATATATTAAGTATGATGTCAGTTTTATTAGATATGATGTCAGTTTGCACCAAATTAAAAGTTTACTTGGTTGATTACTATATTATCCTTAATGAATTAGTTAATTAATAATATAGTAAAATTATTTATTTAAAAATAAAAACGAAAATACTAAATAAAAAAATTATTAAAGAATAAAGTCAATAGATTTATTTATTTTAAAAAGTCATGGTTATCCTTAATAAATTATGTTATATATATGATTTATTCTATTTAATATATTATATAAGATAAACTTATTTTAGAATATAGTAAATTAAAAAGATATATTAACATTATCGAAATCAATCATACTTTTTTTATAAAATCTAGATATATTTAAATAAATTTTAAAATATTTTAATATTAAGACTATTAATAGAGAAATTAAAAATCATATGTAGATGAAGTTGAGCTCTATATAATAAGATAACGAGATAGATAATTCAAAGACTATCTCTCTGTTTCAGTTGTGGACCACGTCCCTATTGTTTGGTCTTCCGGTTCTGACTTTTTCCTTTCGTTTATTTCTTCGCGAAGCCTATCAGAGAGAGATCTCAAAAGCTCGAGCCTTTGTTTCTTCTTCCACACATGACCCATAACCCTAAAGAGAGGGATGAGAGAATTCATCCTCGATTTTGAATACATCGCCGAAGGATTCTGTTGGTACTTTCTTCTTCTCTTTGACTTCTTCTCTGACCTCTTCATCGCAATCTCTCTCTTCTTCTTTGCCCTAATTACAGACTTCTCCTCTTTCATCTTCTGTCTCAATTTGATTGCTTAAAAACGAAGAACCTCTGATATGGGTTTAATCAAGAACACAGTTCACTACTGTTGTGTCTCAAAAGACAATCAGATTCTTTACGCTTACAACGGAGGAGACCAAAGCAACGAGAGTCTCGCTGCTTTGTGTTTAGAAAAGACTCCGCCTTTTCATCGTTGGTACTTCGAAACTTTTGGTAAGAAGACTTTTGGGTTTCTTATGGGTGATGATGATGATGGGTTTGTGTATTTCGCCATTGTTGATGAGGTTTTAGGGAAATTTAGTGTTCTTAAGTTTCTACAGCATTTGAGAGACGAATTTAAGAAAGCTGCGAGGAAGAAAAACTCTAGAGGAAGCTTCACTGCTATGATTGGTTCTGTCAATGTTGATGACCAGCTCGTTCCTGTTGTTTCTAGACTCATTGCTTCGCTTGAGCGTGTTGCTGACGCTAACAACAACGAATCGAAGTCCACTATTACTAACAGTCTCGCTGAGCAGAGTAACGAGGCTACGAATTCCACGAAAGCCCCGCTTTTGGGGAAGTCGAGCAAGCAAGAGAAGAAGAAAGGGAAAGATCATGTGATCTCACTTAGAGGCATTGAGCTTGAAGAACACAGTAAATCTAATGATAGAGGGAACAAAACCGAGCGTTCTAATGCATTGTCTGAAGCAGAAACATCGTTGGAGAAAGAGTATGTACCGAGCAGGGGATGTTCTGATTCTCAAAGCTTTAAATGGAAATGGCGGCGCCTAGTTCAGATAGTTCTTGCTATCGATGCAGCGATTTGCTTGACTCTCTTTGGTATTTGGTTGGCAATTTGTCAGGGCATCAAATGTACACGTTCATGATCTACCAATCGGTTTCCGATTATGCAGGACAAACTCGGATATAAAAAATCGATTCTTTATAGACTTGTTCCTCTGTGCAGTTCTAGTAGGCAAAACTATGCAGCATTGTTTATTGTAATGTGAAATGATATAACTATAAGGCTCTCAAGTTATATAATTTGGCTTATGTATTGCTTAAGTTAAAGCTTAGCCGTTTGCACACATACTAATATATTATGTACAAGTCCCAGGCTATTCGAACTATGTTTTCTCTTATGTGTTCTTCGTGCTTTCGCAACTCGGTGTTGTCCAGTTTAACTGTTCGAGATTCACAATCTGTCCAATTAAATCTTAATGCTCCCAACACATTCATATCAATAGAACTGTTTCCATGAATAAATTGTGTAACATCCTGAACCCGCGGCTCCTTCCATGTGCTCTGGTCTCTTTTATCCGCGTATAGCCCCTCGACCTTGAAACTAACAACTAAGAAACATTCCTTGGATTACTTCCTGTCATGGCTCAGTTCGTGGATCCAATCTATCCGACAGTTTGGATCGCTGAGATTTTAAAATCATGATTTCTGTTACTACAAGTCATCACGCTATATTTTTCCGTATTTTGTCCTCACTCACATAATACCGAAATCACTTCATGTTAGTCACTAATTTTATTACTTACTCAAGACAAACACTCTTAACTGAAACTAGTTATCTCAAAATAAAGTACCGAGAAAATAATTACATTTTGGTGATATAAACGGGCAAATCAAACACTACTATTTCTTTATAAACCGAAAATCACAGGTTGGTTCAACTAAAAATTTCTAACATCTGAATGGAAAATCCGGGACGGGTAATACAAATGTGGATTCCGGTTAAACCGAATTGTTGACCGAACATATATGGGCCAATTCTTTAGGCCCATTAAGAAACACTAATCTGAAGCCCATTAAGAAACTTATAAACTAAAAAAAAAAAAACAGAAGAGCGATAGTCTCTCTCTCTATCTCTGTCTCGTCGTCGTCGTCTCCTCCACACCAGTAGAATCTCAGAAGCTTTTCACATTTTGTGTTCTCTGAGCAAAAGGAATGTTCTCAAGCGGTAACGTCACCGCGAGAGTTTTCGACCGTCAGATTCTTACTCCTCCTCCCGGCGCTTCCGTCAGTCAAATCTCTCTCCGACTGAAATTCTATCTTCTTCTTCTCCTTCTTCAATTTTATCTCTTTAAGCTTTCAAAAATTCGCAGGTGAATCGAGCAAGAAAATTCTACGAGAACCTTGTCCCAAGCTTCACTATCTACGATGTCGAATGCCCAGATCACTGTTTCCGCAAATTCACTGAAGATGGTCTCTTCCTCATCAGCTTCAGTCGAAACCATCAAGAGCTAATCGTTTATCGTCCTTCTTGGCTCTCTTACTCCTCTCACTCCGACGATTCATCTCCTCCTCTCCCTCGCCGTGCTTCAAAGTTCGACAGCTACTTCACTCAGCTTTACTCCGTTAACCTCGCTTCCGCCAACGAGCTTATCTGTAAAGACTTCTTCCTCTATCTCCACTCTCATCGATTCGGTCTCTTCGCTACTTCCACCGCTCAGATCCATGACTCTGTTTCTTCTTCTCCCGGCGCTGTTCCCGGAGTTCCCTCGATCGATAAAATCACTTTCATACTTCTCCGATTAGACGACGGAGTCATCCTCGATGAAAGGGTTTTCCTCCATGATTTCGTCAATTTAGCTCACAACAACATGGGGGTTTTCCTCTATGATGATCTTCTCGCGATTCTATCGCTTCGTTACCAGAAGATTCATCTTCTTCAAATTAGGGATTCAGGTCATCTCGTTGATGCTCGTGCTATTGGTTACTTTTGTCGTGAAGACGATGAGCTTTTTCTTAATTCTAATTCTCAGGCAAGCGAAAGTTTACAGTATCTTCTTCCTCACTTCCATGGAGATGCTCTTAAACTGAAAGCGTTTTCTAAGGTTTTTGGTATATAGGCAATGGTGACTCAAGATAAGAACAGACAACAAAGTTTATCTGGGAACAGAGTCGACGATTCGGAGAATGGGTTACATGGTAGTAGCCAACCAAATGCTGAGAATTCGTTTCTTAGCGGCATCAAGCAACGGCTACTTTCCTTCATTTTCAGAGAGATTTGGCATGGAGAATCAGATGACACGTTGGTTCGTTCTATGCCTTTGTGAAAAGTTGTAGTTGAGTGTTACTTCCTAGTTGATGCAGGCTAATCTTCAAGCTC
Organism: Anastatica hierochuntica; assembly: GCA_900406275.1. Taxonomy (NCBI): domain Eukaryota; kingdom Viridiplantae; phylum Streptophyta; class Magnoliopsida; order Brassicales; family Brassicaceae; genus Anastatica; species Anastatica hierochuntica. Next base: position 17,853 of record OVAN01002782.1, read on the forward strand.
GTAGTACTTTGTACCTTTCTTGGTATTTATATTACAATGTAGATGCATGAAAATACTATCGGTTAACTACATTTCGGATTGAGCTAATTGAAAGACAACTTTTGATTTTCCAGAGGGTTCAAAGTTTGAAGAAGAAGTTCTATTTCCATTTCCAGGATTATGTCGACTTGATTATCTGGAAGGTAAGTTTTTGTTCTTGCTAGTGGAATCTGTATCCAAGTGTTTGCGTTTAATGAAGAAAAAATCCGACCTTTTGCCTATTGTTGATGCTCAGGTTCAGTTTTTGGATCGGTATCACCTGCTTATCAAATTTGGCAGTGTAGATGGTGGGGTAAGCTCTCTATAATACACACAGTTTAGGTTACATAGAACTTAACTTGTCTTTTCCGGAGCTCACGTCATGATTGATTAGGTTTATTTTGTCAATGGGTAACTTAGGTATCGAGAAATGCTGATCATCATCCAGCTTTCTTTGCGGTGTATAATATGGAAACAACTGACATTGTAGCGTTCTATCAGGTAAAAAACAAATGGTGGATATGCGAGCATGATAACTTATATGCTGTTCTATATCTCCATGAATCTAGGAACTTTTGCTTGTGATTTTCGCCTCTTAGTTTGCGTAAAAATTGCATTCCCTTATAAACATTGATTTTTGCAGAACTCAGCAGAAGAGCTTTACCAATTGTTTGAGCAGTTCAGTGATCACTTTACAGTATCAAGTAGTTCACCGTTCATGAACTTTGTAACTTCACATTCTAACAGCGTCCATGCGTTTGAACAACTAAAGTACCTGAAAAACAAAGCAAACAGTTTTTCTCAGGTTAGTACATCTTTGTTGATCTTCTCTTGCAAGTGATTTCAATATGTTTATTTTGACGAGAGAGAGAGAGTTAGAATCTAATCAATTTTTTATTACAGTTTGTGAAGAAGATGTTAGTCTCGTTGCCTTTCAGTTGTCAGTCACAAAGTCCGTCCCCATATTTCGACCAATCTCTCTTCCGGTTTGATGAAAAGGTAAAACATTATGAATCTTTAGTCTCTTCTACTTCACGATTGAGTTAACTCAATTTTCGGATATGGTTACAGTTAATTTCCGCGGCAGATAGACATAGACAATCCTCAGACAATCCAATCAAGTTTATATCTCGAAGGCAACCACAAACGTTGAAATTCAAGATAAAACCAGGTTTGCTTGGCTCTTTAGATAGCGAAAGCCGCCGATCCAAACATGTTTTTATTAACTGGGCGATTTGTCTATTAAATGGAACAGGACCAGAGTGTGGAAGTGCGGATGGTCGGAGCAAGAAGATATGTTCATTCCTCTTCCATCCGCATTTACCACTTGCCATTTCTATTCAACAAACGCTTTTCATGCCGCCTTCTGTCGTCAATATCCATTTTCGACGATAACTCTTGCGGTTTCCATATGTTGTAATCTAATACTTGTAGAATAAAGTCCCTCAAAACACATAGTATTCTTCGCCAAAACACCTCACATAGTCATTCATATAAGATACCCCAAAACACATAATATACATACATAAGTCTGTATCTGATCATCTGTGGATGGACTTCATTACAGAAACTGTTACTATTAGACTTCAAGCATCCAACATTATCATTTATCAATGGACTCGGAACCATCATGTTTGTTTATCTCATAAGGACTTAAGAAAACAGAAGGAATCTTCTCTGCCTCACCTGAGTTTGCAGCTTCAGTTTCCTCACTAGAGTACTGGCTATTCAGAGAAGTTTTCGACTGAATCTGGTAAGTTTCAGAGCTAAAACTTGTGCTGCATCCGGAGTTTTCAACCGGAGATGGATCAGAAACTTGGACACCAGAGAGTAGGAACCTTTGGTGGGAATTGCAAGTGTGGATGGCTCCATCACAGTCATTGCATAGCAATGCTCTGTCCTCTAAGCAGAAGAAGAACCCTTTTCTCTCCTGCGTACATGTATACAATTTTGAGTCATCGGTGAAAGAAGTTCATGAGTGTTAAAAGAGAAAGGAAATGGGATCAAACTTGGCAGATATCACAGAGAGGAGATGCAGCTAGATTTTTCTGCAGGGCGACTCGGTGATGCCTTTGGAAAAGCTTGTTAGCTTCATGAACCTTAATGTCACATGGCTTGCAAAGAACAGCTTCATCTGGACAGCAAAGTACTTCTGCTTCAGCCTTCTCGCAAACTTCGCATTGCATCTTCATCCTCCAAATTACCTAATTCCAAGGATGGCCAAATGGTTTTGACATTAAATGAGAAGTAAGACAAGGAGCAAATCTAAGACAAGAGGAATATGAAAGAGAAAAACTTTGAATAGGTTCACATGCTGAGGTTTAGACCAACTTTGTGGGTGGCATTTAAAATCCAATAGATCATGCATGTCCTTGCAAGATCTCCATGACAAGATTCTTTAGAAGCTTGTGTACTTACTTCCTTCTGAAACATAAATTGGCAGACAAAACAACAAGCTTCTCTCAATACACAAGCATGGCAAGCCAAAAGTAATGAGAGGACCACACTATTCAAAAGTAAAAGACTGTAGGATAAAGTTAAAAAACCATAGGCAATGGAGATCAAAAACCTAGAATGTCAGAAGTTGAAATGAAGCATGGCACATTAATACTCCCCATCCCTTTCCCATGCAAGTATGCAACAGCCAAAACTCTAGACTCATAACATTCTCATCTGTGAATTCATCAAACAAAAGTAATGGGCCAATGAAAAATAGGTCTGCATTGAAACTAACATCATGGGCTAAGTCCAATCCAACTTACTTTAGGCTTACCATATAGTTATCACATGAAGTGTCTGGAACATGAGAGTAACACAACAAATCCATCAACGTGTAATAACATAATAAGAGACAAGACTCTAGACAAAAGCTAGAACAATCTCAAAAACTCTGAACTATACAATAAAAGAAGACTCAAGATTTTTCAAGAACCTGCTGCATTCTTCATAAGTTCACTATATATATACACACCAGAGAGTTGTGGACTTCTATCACAGAGAAAAACAAACAAGCAAAGCAAGTAACTAATAACTTAAGTTGAAAAGCATACAACTTTTGTTTCCACATTCTACAAGAAAGCAATATCACTAATCATCAAGATGAAGCACTTATCTTACTTCACGGTGTTAACTCTCTTTCTAGGAGTTTTGCTTCTTGGAAACATCAAACCAAACGAAGGATCATTGTCTCCTGCACTCGAAACTCTTCCCGGAAGCTTACTATCCGATTTCTGGATGGATCGGTTTCCCGATCCATTCAGAATCTTGGAAAGGATCCCATTAGAACTCGAAAGGGACCAGAGCGTGGCTCTGTCCCCAGCTAGAGTGGACTGGAAAGAAACAGCAGAAGGGCATGAGATAATGCTTGATGTGCCTGGTTTGAAGAAGGATGAAGTGAAGATAGAAGTGGAGGAGAATCGAGTTCTGCGAGTTAGTGGTGAAAGGAAAAGAGAAGAAGAGAAGAAAGGAGATCAATGGCATAGAGTTGAGAGATCATATGGGAAGTTCTGGAGACAGTTCAAGCTACCTGATAATGTGGATATGGAATCTGTCAAAGCCAAGCTTGAGAACGGTGTGCTCACTATTAACATCAACAAGCTGTCTCCTGAAAAGGTTAAAGGTCCAAGAGTTGTTAACATTGCAGCTGAAGAGAACCAAACTGCAAAAATCAGCTCTTCAGAATCCAAAGAACTCTGATTTGAATAATCTATCTATCTACTTCTGAGATGTGAAGAGTATATTACAAATCCAAGAATTGAGTTTTGTATCTTGTGCTCTGTAATGTTTGTAACCAATCTATCATAATCTTTGTAACCTCCTTTCTTATATGAAATAAAGTTTTCAACTCTTTGTACTATAAGATTGTCCTGACATGCATATATCATCCAAGTTGCTTCATACAATCTCATCATCATTGCTTTGAGATTCAAAGCAACCAGCCTTTTAGTAGCAATTGCAATGAACCCCCTTAATATTTCCATCTTCATCTCTGCAAATAACTTCAAGCGCAGCCATGGCACTCTGTTTCTCATGAGTTCAATCAAGCAGCAAGCTTTTTGTCGGGAAAGTGCAGTGTCACTTAGTATGTGAAGCTGATCTCTCATACCCAGAAAGCAACATAGTAATCTAGAGTCAAAGAGAGCAAAGCTGGAGATAAAAGCTTTCGTCTTTAATCTCCTCTTCGGCTGATTTGTTCTCTCGAGTCTCTCAAATCTTTTGTTCATTTACTAATCAGATTTGTATATCATGTAAAGATGAAATTGAAAGCTCCGATTGTTTCAATATCGAAAATTTTTCGTGTATCCAAAGGGTATTTTCATAGAATTAAAAAGTAAAAAACTATACATAAATCAATTAGGACCCCAACAGCTCAAGTACATGACTGTTCTAAGAGATTCTTCACTACTACTCTTTGCTTTTTCACTTTTAACGAATGAGTTAACGGTGGTGGAGGCAGACGAAGAGACCCTTTTGCCCTGAGAGACAGATCTCACGTTGTTCCGGAGATGTTGATTCACCGATCGGAGTATATAGTTCCACCGACAAAGACCTAACTGGTCTTTTAACGCCTCCACGGCTCCGATGCTCACCGCCGCAGTCCACGCTTTGCTTGTACTACTCATCTTCTTTTGTTACTTTGGAATCGTTTCGTGAGCTTGATGATGTTTTTCAGTTTTTTAGTTGAGGGAGTTGAATCGAATGGATTGATGTTAAGTAGAGAGAGTGACGCCAACAAAACCAGAAGCTTGTGCCGCTGGTTTTACTTCGTTACTACCGTCTGAGGTTGTAAAATTACGATTATATCCTTGCTTAAGAACGAACTGGATAAGAGGTAAATATCTAACTCATTGATTTAACGCGTGCGGTTTCTTCGCGAACCTGGTTTTGGAGATCGAGTTCAGTTGGGTCTCAGTTGGGTTTCAACTAAACATTAAAGGCTTGTTTGTGTCTTCATTTGATCCATCTGGATGATCCATCGGGATGATGTTCGTTTAATGCATAATTAAATATCATCCAGATGAATCATCTGAGTGACTTTGTAAAATACACACTAATTTCCAAAAAATCTGGATGATCCTAGTCGGATCATTTGAATGGAGATGATTCATCCAAAAACATAACCGTAAAATCGCATTTACCCGCCAAAACAGCAAAATCACATTTTTCCGCCAAAACCGTAAAATCGTATTTTCTCGCTAAAATTGAAAAATCACATTTTCCCGCCAAAATCGCAAAATCACATTTTCCCGCCAAAATCGCAAAATCACATTTTCCTGCCAAAATCGCAAAATCACATTTTTTTGCCTAAACCGAAAAATCACATTTTCCCACCAAAACTGCAAAATCATGTTTTCACGCCAAAACCGTAAAATCACGTTTTCACGCCAAAACCGTAAAATCACGTTTTCCCACCAAAACCGTATAATTACGTTTTGCCGCCGAAACCGCAAAATTACTTTTTCCCGCCAAAACCACAAAATCACATTTTTCCGCCAAAACCGCAAAATTACATTTTCCCGCCAAAAACCGCAAAATCACATTTTTCCGCCAAAACAGCAAAATCACATTTTTCCGCCAAAACCGTAAAATCACATTTTCCCGCCAAAACTACAAAATCATGTTTTCGCGTCTAAACTGTAAAATTACGTTTTCTCGCCAAAACCGTAAAATCATATTTTCCCGCCTAAACTGCAAAATCATATTTTCCCGCCAAAATCGCAAAATCACGTTTTTCCGCCTAAACCGTAAAATCATATATTTCGGTGAAAACCGTAAAATCACATTTTCGCGTCAAAACTGCAAAATCACATTCTCCCGCTAAAACCGCGAAATCGTATTTTCCTGCCAAAACCACAAATCAAGTTTTCCTGCCAAAACCACAAAATTACATTTTTTCCTTATAAACCGCAATATCGTAATTCCCGCCAAAACTAAAAAAAAACAAAGGTATTTTAGTCTTTTATGGTTATATTAAAACAAGGGTATTTTAGGCTTTTTATTATTGCAATCATTTAGCTGATCCATCTGGATGAGCAAACGAACAAAGCATCCAGATGAATCATCCAGATGAGCGGACAAAAATGAAAACGAACATCATTCGGATGATCCATCCAGATGAATCATCTGAATGGATCATCTGGATGAACTTGCTGAATGAGGAAACGAACGGGGTCTAACTAAAACCGCCATTACGAGTTGTTTTTCCGAAAACTATTTTATAGCACTAGTGGATTGTTCCGCGCTACGCACGGATTTTGTATTAAGAAAGATAATTTAAATGTGAAAGAAAGTAAGCAAGATATATTGTTATGGTTTGATTTTATTTCTTCAGATTTTGGAGTTTGTGCAAACGATAATTTAGATGTGAAAGAGAGTAACTTTCTGTGAAGTAAAACTTATGATTCATCTTGTATATTCAAAACTTGGAGTTGCCAAGAAAAAATATTTTACCTGATGACCTAAGTGTTTTTATTTTGTAGTTATAGGATTCTTAATAAAATTTAAAGTGTGTGTTATTGTGCAAGGAAAGATATTAGATGTGTTTAAAACCAAAAAGAAAAATATCATATGTGTAAACATAATATTTTTGTGAAGTAAAACATTATGAATTGATTTTATATCTACAAAACTTTATTTGGAAGTCAAAGAGGCTAAAATGTTTCTCTATTTATATTAAGGGAAATTTTTAGAGTACATGCTTCTCAGAAGGTTCTTATGCATACATGTTAGATATCTCATATCACATAATTTACCCTTTTGAGATCTAGTAGACAAATCATTCATATGGAACTCCATGTTGTCATGGGAAGAACTTTTGTTTTCATTGTCCCTCTGCCATTTCACAGTCCAACACATTTACCTATTTCACACACAAAAGTATTAAGGAAAGTGAAAATAAGAATGGATCATTACACTATAGGATACCATGTCTATTCTAACTATTTCCTCTATGAAAGGTACATGTCTTACTCCCAATAAATTTATCATATGCTTCAGATTAAAATATACCTATTAAGTTTTACGTGAACCGTTTATTTTCATCCTCTTTTGAAACTTCAACAAAATTCTTCCATCATTTTTTTCTTTATCTCACACATTGTTGTGAGCTTATCTCACACATTAAAGCTCAACTCGTTCTATTCAATCTTCAATTGTTGATCACCATATTTACTATATTTAATTTTCTTTTCCTTTGTCTCTCTAAACTTTTTAAAGTCATTACAAAAAACACTCGACATAGCTACAACTTAAGTACGACAATAAACTGTAAATATGTACTGCAAATTGATACAAATTAGTAAGAAATAAAATATTAAACTAATTATAGCTTTTTGGTAGATATGCGTAGCTTATTAGTGTCAATTTATTTACAATACAAATTATAGCAAAATTGCTACTATTTAGTAACAATGTAATTGTACCAATACTTGACGTAGTTATATTCAAAAACAAATTTGTAATAATTTTGTTATTAATAAAATAGAAAATGTAGCAAAAACTTCGCCCTCAATTTTTTGCCAAAAATTTGAATATCATAACGATGAATAATGAATATAGCTACAAATAAGTTGGTGCAATCAAGGGTAATTTCTTTGACATAACCATGAGATCGAGCATTGTGGTAATGAGTTTAGCATAGCATTTGAACGTAGTTTTCATTAAGAGAAATCAGGTGCTATAGCAAGAAAAAACATATATTTAAGTATCTAACCATTGTTTTTAAAATAAAGAAAAACATATATTTAAGGTGGGTATATTGGATCAATGATTTTGAAGGATTTTAATTTTTTTTTAAATCTTTCCTTACTCGATTGATGATTAAAATAGTGGTTTAAAATTCTAGCTTATTGAATCTAACATTTCCTAAATGTATTTAAACATAAAGTTATATTAGTCATTCATAGAAAGTGTTTTAAATTCTCACCTTACTGAAAATTAAATATTTCATTAATTAATTATATAAAAATGATTTCAAACTATTTGAGCAGAAATTTGTAGTTAAAAAATAAAGGATAGAAATACCACCTCAAATGGTGGTATTTTTAAAACTCACCAATCAGATTTGTTGTATAAATTATTTAAAATATTATTGAATCATTTAAACTATTTATAATTTTTTAAACACTCTAGAATTTAAAATATATCTAAATAAATTAAAGCACGGCTAGTTGCACAAGGATTCTCACAGAGACCAGGAATAGACTATGAAGAGACATACTCCCCTGTGGTGGATGCTACAACTTTTAGATTTCTAATAAGTCTGGCTATAAGAGAGAAATTAGATTTGTGATTAATGGATGTAGTAACTGCTTATTCATATGGTCCACTGGATAATGAGATATACATGAAGGTCCTAGAGGGTATTGAGCTGCCAAATTCAGCAAGTTCTCGAGAACAGTATTGTAAAAGGCTGAACAAATCTCTTTATGGACTGAAACAATCAGGGCGAATGTGGTACAATAAACTAAGCGAGTACCTAGTGAAAGAGGGCTATAAGAATGATCCAATCAGCCCATGTATATTCATAGAGAAATTTGGTAAGAGTTTTGTGATAATCGCAGTATATGTTGATGACCTGAATATCCTAGGAACCTCTGGAGAGATTTCTCAAATAGTTGAATATCTAAAGAAAGAATTTGAAATGAAAGACTTAGGGAAAACAAAGTTTTGTTTGGGATTACAAATTGAGCACCTTAAACATGGAATCCTTGTGCATCAAATGGCATATACAGAGAAAGTGCTCAAACGGTTTAACATCGACCAATCTCACCCATCAAACAGCCCCATGATCGTGAGATCTCTTGGTTTGGACACAGATCCTTTCGGTCCTAAGAAGGACGATGAAGAAGTCCTTGGTCCCGAAGTGCCATATCTCAGTGCCATAGGAGCTATAATGTATCTAGCGAGCTACACTAGGACATATATATGTTTTGCTGTGAACCTCTTGTCAAGATTTAGCTCATGTCCGACCCAAAGGCACTGGAACGGGATTAAACATGTCCTTCGTTACCTACAAGGAACGAAAGATTTGGGTCTATTTTATACTAACCAACCCAAAGAAGGGTTAATTGGTTTTGCTGATGCATGTTATCTCTCGGATCCACACAATGCTCGATCTCAGACAGGTTATGTCTTCACACACGGTGGTACTGCTATATCTTGGCGATCCATGAAGCAAACAATTGCAGCAACATCTTCTAATCATGCCGAGATATTAGCCATCCATGAGGCCAACCGTGAGTGTGTTTGGTTGCGGTCCATGACCCAACATATCAGAGCTGACTGTGGGATTTCAGAAGAGAAGGAGGCGCCTACTATCTTGTACGAGGACAATGCCGCATGCATAGCTCAACTTAAAGATGGATATATCAAAGGAGATAGGACGAAACATATACTGCCAAAGTTCTTCTTCACACACGAGTTGCAAAAAAATGGCGAGGTCCAAGTACTACAGGTTCGCTCAGGTGACAACTTAGCAGATCTATTCACCAAGGCACTTCCAGCATCAATATTCAGAAAGCTTACGCATCAGATTGGGATGCGTCGACTGAAGGACATCCAGTGAGGTACAAAACAGGGGGAGTAATGCGTGTTGTACTCTTTTTCCTTCACCATGGTTTTATCCCATTGGGTTTTTTCTTGTAGGGTTTTAATGAGGCAACATCCAAAGCGTATTATGATCTCATATACGGTTATGACATCCAAGGGGGAGTGTTATGAACCATTTGGTGGTTGCGATAACCGAAGGCCCATTTACCTTAGGCGTGGCCCATATATGTTCTTAGGGTCCAAGAGAGACATAACTTAGTGACCAAGTTACTTGTATTTATCTTGTATTTATCTTATGTATTTTCCTAATTGGTTTTGGATATTGTAACTCCCTATATAAGGGCACATTATATTGATTAATAAGATGATTTAGTTTCCCTAAAATCTTAACATTATTTAAATAATTGATTTATTTTTCCGCTCCTCGGTTAGCTTCTTGGATCGAAAAACAAAAATGCATAGGAAAAATAATATTTGATTAGTTGAAGGTTTTTTATACATCTTTTGATTAGGATTAAGATTCTTTATCCACTCCAATATGTTATCGTGAGAATAAAAGATCTTAATTTTGTATGATGGATCATACAACGATATTATCGTTGAATCAAGTGAAAACGACGACATTATCCTTGAACCTGAGGAGGAAGATTAAGCTGAGGATTAAGATATTTTTCACTTGACAGATCATCTTCCGCTTCTCTAGATAATGAGCCAACATGTATGACATCTTTTGTTGATTCAATCGGATCAGCTGTCACTTGGCCTGCTATGTCTTCTTGTAAAACAACGTCGTCTTCTGATCCGATAATACGACCCCTTGGACTGACATGAATCACAGTAAGTCATTGCTCCCGTCGTTCTCTTACGCATGGATACGGGACGAATGTCACTTGCTCTGCTTGGGATGCGAGAACAAACGGTTCGAATTTTTTATACTGTCTGTTCGCATTTACGTCTGTAACCCCCAAATTGTCAACTCGAACTCCACGACCAATTATTGGGTCATACTAGTCTCACCTGAACAACACACATCGTAAACCCACTACTCCGGGGTAATTGACTTGTAAAATCTTACCTACATAATTTGATTTGAGGTTTTGGCGGGAAAACGTGATTTTGCGGTTTAGGCGTGTAAACGTGATTTTGCGGTTTTGGCAAAAAAGTGATTTTGCGGTTTTGGCGGAAAACGTAATTTTCAGTTTTGGCGGGAAAACGTGATTTTGCGGTTTAGGCGTGAAAACGTGATTTTGCGGTTTTGGCAGAAAAAGTGATTTTGCGGTTTTGACGGACAAAGTGATTTTTCGGTTTTGGCTGGAAAAATGATTTTGCGGTTTTTGTGGGAAAAAATGATTTTGCGGTTTTGACGAAAAAATGTAATTTTGCGGTATTGGCGGAAAAATGTAATTTTGCGGTTTTGGCAGAATAATGCGATTTTACAGTTTTGGCGAAAAAAATGCGATAATGCGATTTTGGTTGTAAAATGCGATTTTGCAGTTTTAACGAGAAAATGCTATTTTGCGGTTTTTACGGAAAAAATAAGATTATCCGTTTTTGGTTGAAAAATGCAATTTTTGGTATGTGATTTAAGGTTTGGCTCTAATTTTTTTAATTTGCTTAAGGCTATTTTATTCTTTTATTTTTTTGGATGGATCATCTCCATTCAGATGATCCGATTAAGATCATCCAAATTTTTAAAAAATTTGTGTGTATTTTACAAAGTCATTCAAATGATCCATCCTGATGATGCTTAATTATGCACTAAACGAACAACAAAACACAGATTCATCCAGATGGATCATCCGAATGAGAAAACGGACAATCCCAAAATAGATATTAAATAGTAACAAGTAAAATAAACTCATTCAAATGATTTAAACCTTGATTAGCTCTCTCCGTTAATAATTATATTAAATAGTAACAAGTAAAATAAATCTATTCAAAGGAAACCATAAACCATTGGGAATCAAAACATGTAAAACATAGAATATGGAAATCGTAAACACAACACATTAAAAATCATTGGAAATCAAAACATGTAAAACATAGAATATGGAAATCGCAATCACAACACATTTGATAATTTGATATGGAAACTACCACAATATTTCCACTTAGGGCACAAAGAAAATCAAATCAATACATCAAACAAATCAATCAAAATATTAAAACATACACGTCTATATATAAAATTAAAAAGCAAACTCTACAAATCCACCCCATTTTTTATTTGAAATAAATTAAAAATCACATTTAAATATATAAATAACCAAATCTAATAAATCTTTTTAGTGTAAACAAAACTAATAATTCAAACAACTCAAACAATCAAAATTACAAGCTAACCAATCACCCATATATTACTCACATAATCCCAAAAATATGTGTAAATAATTACAACCACGTCTATGTTAAAAAATTAGGGAAACTGTCTAACTCTATTAATGAGTAAAAAGAGCCCTTATATAGGGAGATACAAATTCAAAGCCAACTAGAAAAACAATAAAGAGATAAACATAAGGATAAATACAAAGGAAACTTGGTCACCAAGTTAAGTTTATAATGGGCCTAATATTAAGTGGGTCTGCACCTAAGGCTTCATGGGCCTTTGGTTATGGCAGCCACTAAATGGTTCATAACACTCCCCCTTGGATGTCATAACCATAAAACGAGTTCGCAATACGCTTTGAATGTTGCCTCTTTAAAACCTTACCAAGAAAACCAAATGGGATAAAACATGGTGAAGGAAAGAGAGTACAACACGTATTACTCCCCCTGTTTTGTACCTCACTGAATGTCCTTCAATCTTCTCATTCCAATTTGATGCGTAAGTTTCTTGAACGTTGAGGTTGGCAGCAACTTGGTGAATAGATCTGCTGAATTTTCTCTTGAGCGAACTTGCAGAACTTAGACTTCGCCATTTTTCTGCAACTCATGTGTGAAGAAGAACTTTGGCAGAATGTGTTTCGTCCTATCTCCTTTGATGTATCCGTCTTTAAGTTGAGCTATGCACGCGACATTGTCCTCGTACATAATAGTAGGCGCCAACTTCTCTTCTGAAATCCCACAATCAACTCGGATATGTTGGTTCATGGACCGTAACCAAACACACTCACGGCTGGCCTCATGTATGGCTAATATCTCAGCATGATTGGACGATGTGGCCGCAATTGTCTGCTTCATGGACCGCCAAGATATAACAGTACCACCGTGTGTAAAGACATAACCTGTCTTAGATCGAGCATTGTGTGGATTTGAAAGATAACCTGAATCAGCAAAACCAGTTAACCCTTCTTTGGGCTGGTTAGTATAAAATAAATCCAAGTCTTTTGTTCCTTGTAGGTAACGAAGAATATGTTTAATCCCGTTCCAATGCCTTTGGGTCGGACATGAGCTAAATCTAGACAATAAATTCACGGCAAAACATATATTTGGCCTAGTGTGGCTCGCCAGATACATTAAATCTCCTATGGCACTGAGATATGACACTTCATCGTCCTTCTTCGGACCAAATGGATCTGTGTCCAGACCTAGGGATCTCACGACCATGGGGCTATTTAACGGGTGAGATTGGTCCATGTTAAATCGTTTGAGCACTTTCTCTGTATATGCCATTTGATGCACAAGGATTCCATGTTTAAGGTGCTCAATTTGTAATCCCAAACAAAATTTCGTTTTCCCTAAGTCTTTCATTTCAAATTCTTTCTTAAGATATTCAACTGTTTGGGAAATTATCCAGAGGCTCCTAGGATATTCAGATCATCAACATAAACTGCGATTATGATAAAGCCCTTATCGAATTTCTTGATGAATATACATGGGCTTATTGGGTCATTCTTATAGCCCTCTTTCACTAAGTACTCTCTTAGTCTATTGTACCAAATTCGCCCTAATTTTTTCAATCCATAAAGCGATTTGTTCAGCTTTATACAGTACTGTTCTCGAGAAGTTGTTGCATTTGGCAGCTCAATACCCTTTGGAACTTTCATATATATATTTCGTTATCCAGTGGACCGTATAGATATGCAGTTACTACATCCATTAATCGCAAATCTAACTTTTCTCTTATGGCCAGACTTATTAAGAATCAAAATGTAGTAGCATCCACCACATGGAACTATGTCTCCTCATAGTCTATTCCTGATCTTTGTGAGAATCCTTGTGCACCTAGCCAAGTTTTATATCTCACGATTTCACCATTCTCATTTCTTTTCCTCACAAAGACCCATTTATATCCAAATGGTTTGACACCAACAGGTGTTCGAATTATTGGGCCAAAAACATCTCTTTTCGTTAGAGAGTTTAATTCCACGTCTATAGCTTCTTTCCATTTATTCCAATCAT
>OVAN01002783.1:0-31759 GCA_900406275.1 Anastatica hierochuntica
TGGAGATGATGGAAGGATTGGCAGTTAATGACTGCAACTTTATATCAAATCGCGTCTTGAATCTCGGAGGGGACCTTTCGATTTCTCCTTTTTCCTCAGTCGTTGATCCCGTGAAATACAATCTGAGCCGTTGATTCGAATTGTTTGTATCTTCGAGGAAGATATGCAGCAATCATTATCTCAACAAAGAGATAAAGGCCTCGGCGATTAGGTTAAGCTTCCGAAACGAGGAGCCTCCTCTCGAAAGTTGGGGGCAACTGTTGGGCCTAAATCTGGCCCATTATCCGAGGGGAAGCTCGAATCGTGAGCAAGGCCTAAGAGAGATAACGTTGAGCTCGAAATGGGCCTTCGTCGCATCCATAAAGAATTAGCTATCGCGACAAGATAAAAAAGGCTTTGCCAATGTTCGTGGATCTGGAGAGGACCAGGTCTCGTGGAACAGGGAGCTGGCGCAGCAGGTCTCGGACGAATGGAAAAGGTCACGGACTCGGTCAAACAAGCTGTTAAACACTCCGGAAATCAAGGAGGAGATCTCAGAGTTGTTACAACAGTTCTCTAACGAGGAAGAGAGCTATATAAGAGGAAGAGGAGGCGAACAAGAGGCATCTGAAACTCATCTTCAACCTACAGACTTTTACCTACTTTCTGATTTCCATTGTATTGTTCTTAAGAAAAAATCTTCATTTCTTTCATTGATCACTCGTAGCACTAAACCTCTTGTGTACTCTTTATTCCGATTATAATCATCAATACAAATAACTTTCATTCGTTAAGTTCTTACGGGATTCAACCCACGTAATCTCTCCCTAAACCTAAACACTATTCACAAAACCTAAGAGGTGAGTTTAATCCCTCACGGATGGGCTTAGGAGATCATGCGGAGATTCTTGGGGAGAATGTTCTAACTATCCTGATTCTATGTCGTCAGCGAAAGTAGTGCAGAGTAAGGTCTACTGATAGCATAAGGTCCATTCTATTTTCAAACTTCTTTTCCCGTAGGCTTAATCTTCGTTTCCTTTACTTGAGGACATACAAAGATTTAACTCTGGGGGATTTGATGTATTAGCATTTTATAGGTTTTTATTGCGGGTTTTAGTCGAGATATATAGTTTTTAGTATGTATTTGGCTCTTTTTGGAGTGGTTCCATTTTCTTCAGTATTTTTACAGGTAACAAGCTTGAATGTGCAGGAAAATCGTATTTTGGACGAATTTCAAGCATCAAAGGAAGCATTTCTAAAGAGGGAAAGTATCCTGACATAATGGCAGGGATCGATCCCTATCCAGGATCTATCGATCCCTATCACGATCCGCACACCGATTTTATGGAACCAAACCGACTTTTCGAGAATTGGATTATACATCTAAAACCTAAACTCATGTTCTTACTTTCATTATGTTGTTTTCTGAGTTTTGAGAGCAAGAGAGAGACTTATAACCTTTGGGAGAAGAATCAACTTATGTATTTCGATTCGGAGAAGCTTTCTGAACCCTTACTCTTTGTTTTTGATCATTACAATCATGTCTCTCTCTGAATTGATTTGTGTTTTTTTATTATCATGAGCGAGTAGTTCGTTTGTTGGGTTTAGGGTTCTCACATAGGGATTACATGAATTGTTGACATAGAATTGTTTGATTAGGGATTTAATCAATTGGATCTTCATCTAGGATTGTTCTTAATGCTGAAATTAATTTGATCACTTAGATTCTGATCTTAGGCTTTTTAACGCATTGAACGTGTTCGATTAAATGCATGACTGAATGCTAAATGAGCAATTTATCTTGAGCCACTAGAAATTGATGTTTAAGTGAATTGTGAACCTATCAAACCTGTTTAGAATGCATGTTTAGAATTTCAAGAGTCAACGAAAGTTAGTCTTAAAGTTTCTTTTACATAGAGAATTGACACTACATAGTCTTAAGGCTTCTTGAATTCGAATTATTGCATCTTTACCAAATAATCTTTTTCGCTTTAGCCCGCGTTTGATCTGAAATTTACATGCTACCTTTGGTCTATGTGGATTCGATCTTGAACCACTACAATGTACTCATTTGTACACTTGCAGATTTTTTTGGGCGAAAACCCGAGCTATCAATTACACTAAGTCTAAAGATTTGGTTGAATGGCACCGAGAGGGTACCGTATGGTATATCATTTAAGACAACATTTCCGGGTGAGATAACTTATTCAGATTTAGTGAATAGGATATGTAAGAAAGTTGGGGCATATGAATCTAAGACGAAGTTACGATTGAGTTTTACTTCATTGGTAGTGCTACCTTATATCAAAACATCTGTTTGTGACGATGATAATGTTTATCTTTATCTAACCTCCACTGGCTCATAACAAAAAGAAATGTTTTGCACATCGAGGTTTTAAATGAAATGATTCTGATGGCTGAGCATGTTTCATGAGTAAATAGAAGAAGTTCACATGGTGGAAACTAGGAGGAGCTTAATGCACGTGGTATGGAAAATGTTGAAGCTACTCCTGGGGTTGTAAGTACTTATGCTGGCGAGGAAGCAACAATGGAACATCGTTACTCGATTGGCTCAGAAGACGACCAAGATACTATTTTGGATACTAATTCGTTGGAGAGTGCAATTATTGGAGTTGGTGAGGATCAATCACATGACGACCAAAATACTAATTTGGATAACGGTGTGGTTAACGTTGTTGATCATGGACTGCAAGATTCTAGTATTCATGTTGAACTTGAGCAACCACAACCTATAGAAGCAACTTGGCGTGTAGAGGCATGGGAAGGTGGTTTGAATCTTGAAGTTGGACAAGAATTTGAAAGTAAACAAGCAGTGAAAGATTTAGTTGATAAAGGACTGCATGAGAACTGTTTTGGAACCATTTTACTATCCTCTGATAGGAATCGATACATGATGAAATGTCGTGAGGCTAAAAGAAGTTGTAAATGGGCTTTGAGGGTTACAAGGGTCAAGAATTTGATTGCTTTCTCGGTTAAAACATACAATAAAATTCATACATGCTTTAGGACAAGTTTAAGTGGTAGCACCAGAAAGAGAGGAACGCCATGGTTAGTTGCATCTATTATGAAGGAAGATTATCCAGGTCAATTTGAGATCCCAGCTCCTAAAAGTCTCATTGGTCTGGTCCAAGAAAGAGTTGGTGTGGAAGTATCGTACTCTACGGCACCCAGAGGGAAAAACAAGTGATTAATGATGTGTGTGGTACTCTAGAAGAAGGTTACAAGAACTTGCCATATTACTTATATATGCTAGAGAAGGTGAATCTTGGGACGAAGACAAGTTTGTTAATGGATGAAAAAAGGTTCAAATACCTTTTTGTTGCTTTAGGAGCGGCCATTGAAGGGTTCAACGCAATGAGGAAAGTAATCACCGTTGATGCAACTTTTCTTAAGATTGTGTACGGTGGTGCTCTAATTGTTGTCACGGTTCAAGATCCGAACCATCACCATTATCTCATTGCTTTTCCTATTATTGATGGTGAAAAAGGTGCTTCTTGGAGGTGGTTTTTCAAGATGTTGAAAACCATTACACCAGATAGTCGTGAGTTGGTGTTTATTTCTGACAGAAATGAAAGTCCATCAAGTCAGTGGTTGAAGTGTATCCGACCTCTCAACATGGGTGTTTTGTTTATCATATATCCCAAAACGTGAGAACCAAAGTGTCACACGAGTTCAAAGAAAAAGCCGGTAAAAATTCAGGGAAATTGGTAGAATTTATAAGGAGGTGGAGTTCTTGAGAGCATATGGTGAGTATAGAAGTAGGTATTATGCCGTGTCTAAGCACCTTGATGAGAGTGAAGATGTGCGCAAATGGGCAAGATTTTATTTTCCCGGTGAAAGGTACAACATAAATACGACCAATGAGACAGAGTCTATGAATGCAATATTTGTCGACGCAAGGAAGTATCATATACTTCTTTGCTTGATGCAATTATTGAAAAAATGTCAGAGTGATTTAACCTACATAGGAAAGATGCAAGTGCTATACCGGAGGGGCGTCAATTGATGCCTTATGTGGAAAATGAATTTCATGGTAGATGTGTTGTGACGGCGAAAGTACCGATTATCGAGCTAAACTATTTTGAGCTTGAATATAGTGTCATTGGACATGAGGGGATTAGTTACCTAGTGGACTTGAGACATAAAACTTGCACTTGCAAGTGTTTTTAGACAAGTGCCCGTGTATGCATGCGATTGACTCTGTCTATAAGTACATGAAACATGATATTAGACATACGAATATGAAAGAGTTGTATGATTTGTGCTCACCTTATTACTTGGTGCATCAATGGGCTTTGGCTATACGAAGACACTTTATTCAGTTCTGGATATCAACAAGTGGATTGTTCCAGAAGATATTCGAAAGTTGTAAACCTTTCCGCTAAAACACCGAATAAGAAAGGTAACAGTTTAAGAAACCATGATTTCTTCAGTTGGAGAACCTCGTAGGAAAAAAAAGTTGGTAGCTAGCAGGAATTTGGCAAGTTGGTTTGAGTGTACTTACCAGGATCAAGACAGAGATTAGTTGGTGTCAAACATGAATTTGGAAAAACTCTACATTTCTTAAAAACTTGTGTTTTGGTATGACTTTTGTTTAGTAATGGTGTGACTACGACTAGTACGACATGGTACAAATACGACTAATCTCATTATAAGAAAAACGACTAAGCATGATAAAAAATGTATATAACTCATTTTGGAAAAAAATTAAACCATTTAGAATTTATAATCTTCATTGTATTTTTAATTCTAGATAAATACCTTATATTTTTATGGTGATATTTGATAACATTGCCCCATGTTAGCGTGAAAGCTACAAAAACTAATATATCGATAGATATCTTTTCATGAATACATAGAATATGCATCTAAGTTTAGTTAAATGATGGGTACAACCAATAAAATTTATGTTTAATTACGGTAAAACTGATTAGAGGGTAAATCTCAAAAAGTGCAACTTGAGGATTTTAGCAAAACTCCAAACTTGGATGCAACTTAATTTTTGGCAGTTGTCGTGTGAAACATGTGAAACACATGTTTGTTGTTGTTTATATTTTTATTTTATATTTTTTCTTGTAAAAAGCCCCAAAATAAATTTTCCTTCAAAGTCAATCCAAACCCCTCCAAAATTTTGATTTTTCTTCCGAAAATCATCTCTCTTCCAGCAGCTATTAATATTGTTGTTTCCTCATCTTATTCTCTCAATCAATCTTATTCTCTCTCTCTCTCTCTCTCACTATCGATCTTCATTGAAAATGACGTCAGAAATATCAGAGAAAGATCCTTACTATGAGGATATGAAGCATGAAAAAGAAGAATTACAAGATGCTATTTTTAGTGGCGAAGGGATACTATGGCATACCAACAAACTGTGTTTGTGGTGGAAATATCAAAACGGAGATCGACGAGCAAGGAAGAGGCTTCTACGTATGCACACTCTTTAAGAATGATGGCTTCCACGTTCGAGTTAGTGTTGTTCTAGCTCATGCCGAAGTGGTCGATATGTTAAAGATCGACGCTCGTAAAAAGAATGAGAGGCTTTTGCAGCTAGAAGATCAGATTCGCCATATGCGTAAAGAGATTGCTTAACTCAAGGAATTGGTAAAGGGTTTGGTTTCTCTTTGATGTGTTATGAATTTTGTGTTTGTTGTTCTTGTCTCTTGTTATCATTGTTGTGTAACTTATGACGAGTTTCACAGTTTCTCCAAGTTGGTCAAAGTTATAACACAAATAGTTCGCATTCATACCAAGTTGGTCAAAGTTAAAATGTGAGACATTAACAAACAAAAAGTCAAAGTTCCCAATTTTATAAACGATAACTCAAAAACACAAGTCTTTAACTAAACATAAGGGACCAACCATAACTTAAACAGCAGCACCAGCTGTTTTTCTCCTCGTCCTAATGGGATTACTATTCTCCGTCTTGCTCTTATTCCTCTTCCTCTTGGGCTTAACATTGTTTTCAGACTATCCTCGAAGGGTTTCATTAAAATTCTTTCTAGTTTCTTTGTCCTTCTCCTTCTCATCTTCCTAAAATCCAAGACAAATTAGAGAAATAAGAAAATTTTTGCTTACTTCTACCGAAAATTTTAGACAAATACCTTCTCTCTCTCTCTCTCTCTCTCTCTCTCTCTCTCTCTCTCTCTCTCTCTCTTCTAGCTCATCCTCTTGTTTCTCATCATTCTCTCTGATTTCTTTCTCATTGTCCTTCTCCATCTCACCATCCAACAATCCAAGAAAAATCTTAGAAACAAGAAAAGTTTCACAAAGTTTTGTTTACTTCTACCAAGAATGTTAGACAAATATCTTTTATCTCTTGTTGTCCTCTAGATCATCCCCACTGTCTTTCTCAACACTCTCTTCCTCTCCTTTCTCAACACTCTCTTCGATTTCTTCTTCTTCAATGGCATTACCGTCTTCCTCCACCTCATCCTTTTGGACTTCAGCTTCAACACCCTTTTAACTCTCTTTTATGTCTTTCACAATAAATTCCAGATAATTTAATCTTCTATTTATGCCATCTAATTTCCCTGTCATCCTCTCTTCCACTGCATCCAACCCATCATTAAAAAATACCCTCATCCGAGACTCCACCTCTTTAATCATTCTCGCTACTGCAAGATCTGGATGAGAGTCCCAGCAGGCAGAGACTCAATTAACCAAATTCAAGCGGCCTCACTTTGGCCCCCCTCAATTTTCCCCCCTCACTTTGGCCCCCCTCATTTCCCTTTCGGACAACCACATCTTCATTGTAAAAAGTTTCTAAGAATATCAATTTATTTTTCTTACACATCTTGATTCAACCATCAACATTAGGGTTATCCACATCATTCCATCTAGCTTCAACATATATTATATGTCGCAAGGGATTAAGTTCACTAGAGCTGGCATTTCGGGATTTTGATTCGGGTTCGGATCGGGCCTGTTCGGGTTCGAGTTTTTAAATACCTAAATTGTGAACCCGTTCGGTTCAGGTATGTTCGGGTTCGGGTCAGGTTTAGTAACATAGAAAAAACCCGAGTATTCCCGAAAGTATTTTGGGTTCGATTCCGGTTTAGATATTTTCGGGTTTTTTAGGTTGGGGTTCGAGTATTTTCATTTTTTAATGATTTATCCAGATTTTTTTGGGTTTTAGGGGTTTTTGGACTTTTTCGCGTTTTTCGGGGTTTGGTTTCCAATTCGGGTCCGCGATTTTCAGATTTTTCGGGTATTTGAGGTTTTGGGTTCGAGTTTGGGTCCGGCTTTTTTGGATCTTTAATATTTTTCGGGATTCGGGTTAGGGGTTTAGGATTTATGGCTTAGGGATTTTAGGTTTTTCGGGTTTTTTTGGTACCCGTAATATTTCATGTTTGGTTCGGGTAATACTCCAAAATACCGACGAATGAGACTCGTTCGGATATTTTTCAAAAATCGGTTCCGGTTCGGTTCAAGTTTTTCAGATCAAGGTCAGGTTGGTGTTTTGAGTTTGGTTGTTTTGCCCAACCCTAACTTTCACTACGAGATGGAGCCAATATGCTCTGAAACTCATGTAAATATAATATACACCTATTTAAAAGAACCCGACTTATACATGAATAAGGAATATAATAAGTAATATAAATTAAAATGACTGCTAACCTTTGTTTTACCAAGTTTAGCATTTATGTCCGAAAGGCTAAAAGATCTTTTGTTGTTTGTTCTATATTTACTCTTGCACATTCGTGGACATTCAAACTCAGCATGTGTAACCTCTTGTCGGAAGCACTTTTTCATATTTGAAATTGCTTCAAACGTAAGAAGCTACACAAAACACATAAATTTTGTCAATAACACATAAGTCTTACTAAGTTGGTTAGTCACACATGAAAATTTTCACAAAGTTCTGCGGTTGGTCAATCAAACAGAATATATTTCACCAAGTTGGTCAGTTACACAGAAAAAGTTTCACCAAGTTTTCTGGTTTGTCAATGAAACAGAATAAGTTTCACCAAGTTGGTCAGTCACACATGAGAAGTTTCACCAAGTTGTTCGGTTGGTCAATTAAACAGATTATGTTTCACCAAGTTAGTCAGTCACACAAGAGAAGTTTCACCAAGTTTTTTGGTTGGTCAATTAAATAGATTAAGTTTCACCAAGTTTTCGGGTTGGTTGCACATAATTTTAAGCAATTTATCTAAAATAAAAACTAAGAGAGGATTGAGATGTTATACCTCTATAGGTACGAAGAATTTATGAAAGATCCATCCAGCTTGCACTACTCTGTCAAAATTTTCCGCCAAGTGAAAGATGTCTTTCTTGGTTTCATCAAATGTCAAACACCCCCATAGAAATGTTTTACACAATTCAACATCATCGACTGCTCTAAGAAAGAAATGTTCAACAGATGCAACATTTTTACCTGACTTCTTCTTTCCTATGAGGGTGCTACATAGAAAATACAAAATTCCCATCTTCAATCTATCGGCAGATGTACCCTTCCCCTTCATTGACATGAATTTATTCTCCACCTCTTCGTACGTAATCTTTCTTCCCACCAAAAATACCTCCCAACAAACGATAAACCACCTAAGAGTTCATAATCACGTGGATAAGCATGTAGTACAATCCAGAAATGAGCGCAAATTCTCTGAGAGAAAGCGGATTGGTACGTCACTCACAATAAACCATCACTCCTTTTTCTTCTCTAGACACGTCATGCAACCACATACCCATCCTCTTGTGTTTGATGTTCTTTACATGGAAGAAATGTTTGAATTGTGGATGGTCGTAGAACCATTGCTTCTCAATTCCCTTAAAAACCAGCTCAATCTTCTCCACAACTTCGACAATATAACACTTCCTGGATAATTTAATTGACCTCTTATACTCCGTGGGACTAAAATACATATTTAGATGTTTCATTGCTTCGGTATCATCGCCAAAATCCTACAATTCACTCTAAATTACACCAAAACAGATAAAGTTTGATGTTTGTATTTATTTATACTGTAAATGTTTAAGACATACCTCTGCATTGGATTCCCCCTCTGCATGCTCGTCGTCTGACTCAGTTCTTTCGGAATCGACTTCGTCCACCGTTACAATTGCTACTTCTTCGGTGGTTGTGTCTGCCTCTGGCGGATTATCTGTCGGAATTTTACAATCCGACTCGGCTACATCTTCTCTAGCCCTTTAGGATCCACCGGTCACGGATCTTCCCCTCTTTGAAGACCTCCTCGTCCTCCCCATCCCCTCATCCACACCATTACATACCTACACCGGAGACAAACTTGTTTAGGATTCTACAAATACATATCGAAAAATTAAAAAACACGAGAGAGAGAGAGATGAAAAATTCGAGAACAAAAAAGTGAAGATTCATATCAAGTTTCACCTAATGAAGAACAGGAGACGAAAAAGATAATCGTCAACAATTTGAATTTTTTAAAGACACTTAATACTTTTAGGGATTTGATTTGAATTTTGATTTTAAAATCAGTTTTGATCCTATTTAAACGAGTTTGGAGTTGAATCGGTCGGATCTCTCTGGTTGAGTTTGTAAATAAGCTAAACTCTCTTCGCATTTTGATCATTTACGTATTTTTCGTATTTAAATTAATAATAAAAAAATGTCGCTTTTAATGAGGAGTATGTTGACTCATTTTTTTTTAAGGAGAAATATCTCTACATGTGATTCAAGCTATGCTTTCTTTAAATACACATTAATCTGCATTTTCAAATCATGCAATTAAAATGGATTACGAACTATAATGATGAATGATAATTAAAATCAATGAATAATCATCCCCTACCTATTAATTGAGAGGTAGTTTAAGTGATTCTTGTTTACTTGTCAACTTCTTAGGCACTCTCTATTTAATTGCTATAATTTTATTGGCTATTACTTTCTAGTATTCTTTTTTAAAACAAATATTTACTACTACTTTCTAATATTTTTTTAAAACAAATATTTAGTCAACCCTCACTTAAATATTTACTATTGGCTACATAGTTAAAATTAAAATATATAAATCTAATTGTAGCATATCTTTGCTGGAACGTACTACGTCAAAAGTGATGAGAGATCATATTACCACATATAAAATACAAATATAAAACATTGATTTATTTATTGAATCTGCTAATCAAAATTGTTCTCGACGTGCTAAATATGTTTCGTTATCAAAATTACTACATAACTTCACGCACCTTGTGCGGGAAAAAATATAAAATATATTTATATAATGTGAATTGTTTTGGGTTTTGATAATGAAATATATTCTTATTTACTGATAATCAAATTCAAATCTTTTGTGAAGTAGTTTAAGTGAATAAATAAGAATATATTTCATTATCAAAACACAAAACAGTTTATATTATATATATACTATATTTTTTCCCACACTTTGTGCGGTAGATCATCTAGTTAAACTTTATATTTCTTCTTTTCGATATTGTCAACAACTTTTTTTTTTGTCAACTTGTCAACAACTTCATATTCTCCTTTGTTGCATGATAATTAATTGTTCTTCTTAATCTAAAAATTAATTGTTCTTCTTAATCTTAACATATATTATTTTAGCGAATCTAAATTTGAGGCCCACATCTCAATTTATCGGCTAAAAACCGGATGAATCAGTACAACATTGAGCCCAATATAAGATGCTCAAAACTTTTTTGAACTATCTTTACTACATACTATGTTGAGCGGCTTGAGCCCAATATTTGGTTTTATTTGAGCAGTTGAATTTAGCTATATACATTTTGTTACCTTGAACAAAATTTTAGGCAGCATTAATCCACCGTTAATTATTTTTTTTGATCCCTCTCAGAAATTTGAATGGTTTTTAAATTAAAATGTTACGGATATTTGACTTGAACCGGAATCAAACTGAAATTGAACGGATATCAGAATACATAATTTTTTTGATTTTTTGAGTATTTTTCGGATAATTCAAGTTTTTTTTTTGACTTTTTGAGTTTTCGGTTTTAAGATCAATTCAGTTTCTTTCAAAATTTCAAAAACCGATCTGAACCGAGTTCCTAAGCAGTATCATAATAGGTAGACTCTAATTATGCAAATCTAACCGGAACCGATGCGAGAAACCTTTTTTCCACCCCTAAACATAACTCTAGCCATGTCTACTTTCTTTCCTTTTCAGACACGTAAGGAAACCCTCTCATTTACTTTGAAGTTCCTCATTGACCACTAACATGTTTTATTGTCACATTGCTAATTTTCCTTGCCTACTCCCTCATTCTTGCCTAATATACAAGAAAATTTACTAGGAAAGAATGTAAGATTTTATACAGAAATCCACATTGTTGTTTGTTATATGTTGAGTTTGATGAGTTTCCAATTAAATTCAATAATAAGTTAATTGATTTATATCATTGGTATACTACATTAAATTATCTTGCTTCAAATATGCAGTCCTTAACATTTACCATTATATTGTGTGAAGTTATTCTCATCTGAATCCCACCTACCCAATCAACTTTAGTACGCTTGTTTGTTGTTTGATTCAAGTTAAAGACACAAGATCCAATCCCCGTTACCAGTACGTCTGGAGAGAGGACGATACTCTCAACGATCCACTAGTATCAAATGTTACAAGAGCTTGAGATACATGCTACAACCACACGTATTCATTTCTCTCTATCTCACATTTATCAAGAGAAACCAACTAGACTTGAGTTTACTAAAAAAAAATTGAACGTGTCGAAATTCAAAACCCACAGACCAAAGAACAACTTAGACTCTTGATAGTGTCACTTTTCTTTAATTCTCTGTTATTGTTTTCCTTTTTCTCCTTAATCTCATTTTAATCCTCTTATTTGCTCTTATTTCCTTCTTGTGTTCTTGAAGTCTACCGTAATACTAACACATAAATATGTGCTTTATTAACAAAAACCTTAATAAGTTGGACTTTAGGGAGAATGTAGCATAAGTCCACTTAGAAAAATTACTCATATGGACATGTGTCCATATATTTTCACATCTTGTAACAAATGATGAACAAGTGAAGCTGCCCATGGAGAAAAATTATACAAGAGAGTTGGCTAGTCCAAGACTACAAGATAAGTAGAAGATCATCAATTAGCTTCAGTGCATGACATCAAATCCACTAGTTGAGATCCGAGTTAGGTTGCTTCGGTAGGATGGTGATCCATAGTTTATGCGGGCTTTTAAGTGTCTGACAAAGGAAGGGAACTCTGTCAATTTAGACCGGTGGACCGCACTGGTCATATTTAAGAAAGAGGGTTTAATTAATTTGTAATCAGTGGTTTTTTACATTTTTTTTCTTTTGTAAATTAATACTTGTATCCTGGTTAGGGTTTGTAACACCTCTGCAAGCTCCTCTCGTGTGTCCTGGCATCCTTCTGATTCGCAAGCCCACCCTATCCGACATTCGGGAGCGTTTTTCGGGAGGTTTTAAAGGGCTGATTATTTTCCCTACAAATACTTACGCGATTTTTTCCCGTGATTTGTCCTCACTCGCAAAATTATGGAAATCATTTCCCAGAATGTCATCCATCTTAGTATTGCTCCAACATAAGTGCACTTAACTATGAAGTTTTCTTAGGACAAGTGACCAAAAAGATAAGTGCACTTTGGGGACATGTAGCCAAATTAATTCTTTTAAACTCTCTTCACACACCACTATTCTCTATGAATCGGGATCTCACATTCACCCCCACTTATAAAGTGCAACGCCTTGGATATGCACCATCATCGTCACCCCCGATGGTATGAGTCCATGAATCCACACTCATCTGGGTTTGGCTATCAAATTGTAACACCCCCGTCTACCCCTCTTGCGAGTCCACCTTGTCTGACAATTGAGAGCATTCTTTGGGAGACGTTAAAGAGTTTATTTACTATCACTGCAAATCATCACATGATATTTTTCCGTGATTTATCCTCACTCGCATGATTTTTGGAAATCACTTCCTAGAGGATCACCCATCCTAGTATTTCTCCAACACAAGCACATTTAACTATGAAATTTTCTTAGGACAAGTGACCGGAAAATTAAGTGTACTTTGGTGACATAAGTAGTCAAATTAATTTTTGTAAGCTCCCTTCACATACCATTATTTCTATATAAATCGGACTCTCACAAGGTTGTTGTGATGAATAACATATCTTTTATATAAACACAAAAAGAAGTACGACAATCAACATACGAAAATGTTTGTCATTATAGCTTAACGTTGTGTTCAATAATCGCCAATATTACGACCAACCATAACTACTCAAGTTGGTTACATGTATCCTGTTATAAATAGAACCAAACGTTCCAAACCCTAGATTCATATAGATTTTATTCTGTGTAATTAGAGATATTAGAGTTGCTCACAAATTGGAACGAGGTTGAGATTGCAAACAGCTGGAGAATGCCTAAGGATATGACTAGGATCGACCCACAAAGTTGAGCACCCTAAAGCAAAAAAAAATTGATGCCCATTAATTCTTTTATTAAAAACTCAAACACGGTATAGATCGACGTTGAACCCTCACTTTTCCACCATTAAATGGAAAGACAAACCACTAGACTATGAAGAATTTATGAAATTTGTTGCCCCTAAATTGATGTTATTATTTTGCGTCTAAAACTTTTGCTTTATGGACTTTAGGTCAAGGTCGGCCTTGAATATAACTAATGAAGATACGATAAACGATAATGATGAGTGGGATTACTTTTTTATAATTTTCGGATATGATCTTCATGTGGATTCTTCCTTTTCATACTTTTAAGTTTGTTACTAGTATCAATAGAAATAAGTTACTTTCTAAATTTTATATGATTTTTGTAAAGTCTCTTTCTTTGTAGGGCACTACATGCCATGACTCTAATTTAGAGCCCACTTAACAACGTAAATAGTTCCAATTATCAACTTTAATAAACTTAATAACCTCAAAATCCAAATCAATCTAAATTAACTCATCAATCTCAACCAATCAACAACTAAAAACGGTTGAAGCACAGAATCAGTGGAAAACAAAAAAGGAGAAAACATGTTGATCCTAAATAACACCACAACCAACTTTGGTCTCCAACTACTCGTCACACTCACCTGAAAATGAGACAAAAGGGGAGAAAAAGGAAGATGAGTGACATGGAAATCACTCAGTGAGATGGTAAATTGCTAAAGCACGCGACCCGAAGACTTGACTTAGTAAATCAACCACGATAGAGAAGAACTAAATACACAAGCATGATATCTAGTGTACGTAAAGAATCAAACGAGTTCCGAAGTGTACATCAAATGCACCATTACAGGTTTTGCCATACAAGTTTTTCTCTTCTGGTGTTATACTGACTTTCAACAACTTTTCAGCCACTCGTATGATGCCTTGACGTACGGACACACCATAACCTCAAGCACAAACAACACAAAGACTAATACCTCAATCCAATTGAGCGCATGGTCTTTAAACAACAACAATAATAATAGTAATCCTAGATCTACAATTAACAAGCATGCAATACAGATAAACAATCATAAAACAAGATACCAAACATGACCAAATGACAGAAGAAGTCTTAGACTACCAGTAGATGGGACTTACACCAAAAGAAAATGGGGGATAGCACGATAGCTCTTGCCCCTTAGCCTTAAACCGATGGATCTAGATTGCTAGAAGGTAGGACTGGTCTCTAGAAAAGTAGATATGAATCATGAAGGAGAATAGGATTCATATCTAGAAGAACAAACAAACTCTGACTAGGAATCATAACAGAAACAAGGAAACAAAAGGAGACACAACCATTACCTCAGGGAATAGAGTTGCTAACAACAAAGTAACGATCAGAGCCTGAGGATTCACGAACATTGAGTTAAGGATGGATCACATGAGAGGCTTTGCCTGCTCATGGGAGGCAATGACGACAATAGACAGTGGAACAACGGTTGACAGCGGCGACAGAACAGCGGTCGAAGGCGACGGCTCGGCGTGGGTGAGAGTCGGCGACGGATCTTCTCCTACATGATTTCAATGTGTCTTTCTAATGTTCCTATCATGAATCCCTAAGTCTCCTTTTATAGGAAAAGGAAGGAAGAGACATTAGGTAAACCTAATGGTCCACAATTTCCTTTTAGACTATTTTCAACTCCGTGGACCACAGGGTCCAAGATATTACGATTTTATTTTCAAAAAAACATATATCTATACAATTATTAAATGAGAATTCGTTTTCTGAGGTGTCATCGTTTGGCGTCATTTTGATGACGTGTCATCGTCACAAGTCCTCGCTGAAATATTTTATATATAATTTGAAAAATTTCCACAAAATATTTGTCTTAAGTGTTGCGATCTCATGTGTTATTCCTTATGTCTCACCGTTGGATTTATTTTCTGCGTTTTAGATTTTGAATAGGACAGTATTAACACTCCCCAAATCCTCTATTCATCTCTCATTGCCACTGATATTGTGAAACCATAATATAACTCCTTTTATAATCTTCATAACAATTTGTCTTCTCCATCATCTTCTTCCTCATCCTCATCTCCACCGATTTCTTGGTTATATACATCATTTTGGCATGTGTTTACGTGTTTCAGGTTTTACTCAATCTTTCTCCCCTGGTAATCACCGCCTTGGAATTCTATGTTTCCATCATATTCGCACGGGTTCATTGTTTAGGAGATCGTTAAAACATGTTGCTTATTATCCTTGTAGAAGAAGTTTATATATGTGTCTTCCATATCTTTTGATGGTTGTGCTTAGGTTTAGATAATATGTCAAGGTAATCTTCTACTTGATGTTCATAGCACTATCTTGAATGCAAAAACTTGTTTCTGAAAAAATATTGCGTAATGAATGTTCATGGCACTCCATATTTAACCTTTCTATTTAATTTTTTCTCCTCTTTTAAATAAAGAATGTGTTTTTGATCTCAGGACTAATCGCGTTCTGCAATTTCAAGAAAGTTTGTGCCCATGAAAGCTCCCCCATCTTCTCTGAAAGCGTTAGACAGAATTGATTCTTTGAAGAACCCCAAAATGTAGCAGCAAACACATCGAATATGCATAAAGTCTCGACCTTTACACCATATAGCTTGTAAGAGGACTTTTCCTTTCGCAGCTTGCGTCTGCTTCACCGCCTTCTTTAAGAGATGAATCGATTCAGCAAGACTACTCAAAACCTTTTCAATTGTCAGGTCCTTGGAAATTGTGTGTTTGAAGTTCCTCAGTTCTTTGTGTCTAGCTTACTGAAAGAAAACTTGAGTAATAGATTACTGTGGTGGAGCTCAAAAGTGAAGGCAGTGCAAAGTTCTAGAAGCTTTAAGCTAATGTCAAAGTATATATAAATCAAATCTTCTTCCAAATCCGATAATAAAGAAACATAGTATATAATGGTGTACTTCAACGGCCATGGATGTTTTGAATCTTTGAGTATTTTATTTTACCTGTGAAACTCTCGATGTATGTCCTACGATCTTCTTTGTGTGTGTATTTGTTCCATTGAAGCTGGTTGGCAAGTTTTGGTTCCTTCTTGACTACGTCATCTTTGTTTTTATGCAAAACCTTAACTAACTACCATCTTTTTTGCCTTGATAGGTTTATATAAAATTATTTGATTATTATAATCTTAGATTCTTTGGCTACTTGATTGCCAAAGAAAGTAAAATTCACTACTCTTTATGTTATAAAATCTTTACATTGATGTGTTGTATTATGTTCATTAAACCTGGATATATTCTCGTTTCTGGTATAAATACAATGCTCTGGATGCCCTGATATTAATTTCTATGAAAGACGATTCTTTTCATTTTGAAAATTGCAATGTTGAACTTGTTGTAGAATGTAACAAGCTAACTTTGGAAGAAGTAGTAGATGGAGGTGACAAGACAAGGAGACAAAAATAGTGTAAGTTTATATTTACGGCTGACCATGTACGTTCGAGTAATAATGAGTATGTATGTGCATAAAGTAAAGAACACAGAGAGTTTGTTAACGAGGTTCGACTTACCCTACATCCCCGGGATCTAGTCCAAAACAAATCCAGTAGAAAAAGATTGCAATTACAATGCGTATGTTATCCGACACTACCATGCCTACCATTCTTTTCTAGATGAATAATCTATGAACAAAGTATCAAGCCCGCATGCTTGACTACTACCCAACAGCATCGGTGCATCACTGTCTTCTCAACGGTTGCATATTCATAGATGATTACCATCAATGGATCTACAAATCTCATATAATGGGACGAAACCACACACATATGTGCATCTCTGAAAAATACCCTAGACGACGTATTGCCTCGAAACACCACCTCTTGGTATTGACTCAAGCCACACTTCAAATCTCTACAACTGTAGTTGGACTTACATTGGACTCAAGGCCCACTACACTTCTTCTAAAGCTTATGAAGTACTTTTACGTTCGAGACATTTACATATCTTCTCTTCTCCTTAACAACTAACTCTTCCATGTGATGATCATGTGTTGAACTTCTCTCCAAGATACATCACACGTGAATCATCCTACGATGTGTTTGTCTCCACATATGCTTTGTACTAGTGATTGTATTAGCATATTAACTCAGCACTTGTTTCACATACAAGACATGTGTCGCATATGGTTTCAAGAGCTTCTTAACTCAGTCAACAATACACTAACAATCTCCCCCTTTGTTACTATCGTTTAGAGCTCAATCACATAACAAATACTTCATCTGATAAATAACAACATCTTCCATGATTAAGAATTCTATTCCATATCTTGATGACGTTAAAACTCCCCGTAAATCATATATCATCAAGTCTAGGATCTTTCTCATACTCCTAGTCTCCGACACTTTGATCTCGGCTGCTAACTCTTACTCTTAGTTATAAGAACTCTCGCATCTATGTCATGTTGCATGCTTTCTGTTACATTCTTTGATGTATCGTCATGTTCATCCAGTTTCAAGCTTACTGAAAATAGTTCTATCTCCATTCATTTCGCACCATCATCTGAGAATAAAATTCCTAGCTTATTGAGTCCAGTTGCATCTTCACTAAGCACATAAGACTTCATTCTCCCCCTTTTTAGCTTAATTTTACAGTCAAGCACCAAGCTTTGCAGCTATCATCAATAACAACGACATATAAGAGCATAACCGACAACTACCAACTTGATTCTCCCTACAATACAACTACTAAGTTCAAGACATATCTCAGCTCTCACTCCCCCTGCTTGAGTGCACAATTAAGTTAAAACCACACCAAGGCTATATCTCAGACACTGCTCATCAAACTCGCTCTTAACCACACATCATTGAGCTTATGATCATTCTGATACTCTTACTCATCGATTTGTTCAAGTCTTTGCCACTAACTCTTCATCATGTCAACTCATACTTCATGTTACATGTCACTCTCCAAGCTTCTAGTGATGGAAGTCTAGTTCAATACATTTGATAAGGTCATCGTGTAACTTACATGCCCAACATCTTCATTCTCCCCCTTTTTTGCTTAGTTTGACACTCAAACATCATGCTCACTAATCCCGACAATGGATCAGAGAGAACATAAATGGTTTTCTGACGAAATATTACTGCCTAAATGCATCACAATCTCCCCATTTCCAGAATCACATCAAACTTCAACTTCACTCTCATTTCAAATCTTTCACATTTCTTTTTCACGTCACATGCTCTCGAGATGCATCTTGCACGGCTAGATCATCAACATTATGCATAACTATGCAAAAACACAACACTAGATCATCATTCTCCCACTGCTTCGGTGCGACTTATTGATGAAGAGCAAATCATTCCCCGCTTTGGACCGATTTGTTGTCTCCAATACTACTACACATTTTCAAATGCGTCTGAGCCCCGAGTTGGTTATCCTTCGGTTGAGATCAAGTTCTATAAGTCCTGAAGGTCTCTGCAAATTTTTCAGTTTCAGCTCAACCCAAGCTCATTTTCCCATCTAGACAATATAATCCTTCAGCCTGGTCACATGATAAACTCGTGAAGAATATATTGAAAATAACAGTTATAATTCAATAACTAACCGTTAGAAACATATCTCCACCGTTGAATCTTGATCTACCATTTCCATGAAGATTTCCACAAAATTATAAACAGATTGGAGTACTCATGTGGCGTCCACGACCCTTGGAAGTTGCTGCATGAAAGCTGTTTTCAGACTTCAAATTTGGACAAGATCACCACATTACTTACGTTGGAAGATATCCTTGTTGTGACCTCATCTGACCTCCAAATACAACATCATTTCTGGCTGTTGCTTCCCTGCCATGAGTTCTATCTAGAACCATCAAGGATTTAATCTAACTTTTTATATGTAACCAAAAGCCCCTCCACAAAAC
Source organism: Anastatica hierochuntica (assembly GCA_900406275.1). NCBI lineage: Eukaryota > Viridiplantae > Streptophyta > Magnoliopsida > Brassicales > Brassicaceae > Anastatica > Anastatica hierochuntica. The sequence goes on from OVAN01002783.1 coordinate 19,292, forward strand.
CTCAATTCAAAACTGTCTTCTTTTTCCTATTTTCATGTGGTTCCACTTTTACTCCAATTTGTTTTTATTCTCTTTATTCTTCACTGTCGAGAACCCAAACACTCCATCACGTTATTCTCGTCTCCATGTTTCCTCTTCTTTCCTCTCATTGTGAGCTCTCCTTCAACTTCGTGAAATCTTTAAAAAATCATATGATGTCTTTCTAAGTGAGAGAAAACTTAGAATCAGTTGTCCCATCCTCATATCGACACTGTTTTCGCCAATAGAACAAGATTTAAGCATGTCGTACGCACAAAACAGTCTCTTTCTCATGAGGTAGCATTTCTAAGAAGAACATCTATAGTTCTTGAATCCTTACAAATAAAATCTTCTTTGGATAACAAAGTCCCATCATCCATGGCTCCCGTTAAATTCTACCTTCAGTCTTATATTTGACCTTGCTATCAAAACACAACTCACCAGGAGATCAAAAAAAGAAAATATAAGTTCCAAGAGCTTCCCATCTTCTGATAATGTAAGAGCATGGTCTATATCACACTGTCTTCTTCAGACGTCTCTATAGGTTTAAAAACATCCTCATTTTCCTTTCATGATACAATGACAATCCCCTTTGAGCCAGCAATCAACTTTTGATCTTGAGGGCTTTTAGTCTATGTCCATAAGTTAATCCATTTCATGACTGTATGTTAAAACACATCTTCTTGAATCACTTACAGGAACACATCACAAGACACAACTTCAGAAGTTTCTAAAACTACTTTGAAATGCTATCATTCAAGTACCTTCCTGGACTCCGAATCCAATGCCCTTCTACCAGAGTATCTTTCCATATGTCTAAATGTCATGACCAAATTTTATCCCATCCCGGATTCGTTTGGTTGCCCATTTGATGACTCCTCCCAAACTGCTCACATCTGAGACTGCAGAAATCGTGCCTGAAGCAGGTCAACGAAGCTTGAATAAAACACAAACCATCCATCAAAATCTCAATCCCATTGTAGAATCATTAGCCAGTAGTACTATGAAGGTTCTCACAAAATTTCAACTCGACCGGATTACTTTTGAGTCCCCAAACGTTGCCTTGAAAAACCTATCTCAGAACTGATTTTTGCATACTTTTTCAGATTTGAAAATTGTAACACTCTCCTATGATGTTGTGGTTCCGGTCTCTTTCCTATTCATGTTGCTTGGTAACAGAACATGCTTTTATTGGTGTGAACTTCCATCTTATCTCAAAACTGTATACAAACTGCACCACTGCACAAAAAAAATATCCAAAACCTCATTCTAAATCCCAAAATGATGCATACTTTTCTCTCTCTCGTGAATCACAATACCTCAGATTATCCACAAGACATATGACAGTTTTCAGAGTCATAAATCTCCTTCAACATTGAGTTCTATCAACGCTACTCTCATCTTCACACTAATGAACCAGATCAATCTTCCTTAGCAATTTCTTTCTCAACACATCTTATGGACTTAATTTAGATTATTAAGCTCCATCAAAGATGCAGCAAACATACAACCACACGATATGATGGTAATTTCTGTAGACATACCAAAATTGATCCCAAAGCAACATTCTTCACTAATGTTCTTTGACGACGAGAGATACAAACCTTCAAGTCCTTTGGTTATTATCCATCTCGAGATAAATCTATTTTGAACTGTATATCATCTCCTATACAAGAGATCAAAAATCAACTTAGATGAAAAGATTCTCCACATCTCATCCTTCCGAGACAGTCATCATCAAAACCTCTGCTCCCCTATATGTTAATTCTCATCAAGAAACTTTCATGCATTCAGCAACCTAAACCTTCACTAATCTCTTGCACCCCTGAACCACTATATTAATATAAACATCTTAAACAAACTAACTATGAAATCATCGATATTTTCGTCACCTCTCTACATAAACAGACTTTGATTTGGAGACATCACCAATATGCTTAAGAATTTCTCTCATGTTCCTGACAACTTGTGAATTCTTTTACTGTGAAATCCAATCTCAAGTCTTTCAAGTGTCTTGACATAAGGCAAATTGCAAGGGTAGAATAGACTGATTCAAGTTCTCGTTTTTCACACGACGACCTCTTTTCCCGATGATGAAACTAGAGAGATTTAGTGTGATATAAAATCTTCGACTTCGTTTCTCCATCATCCCAAAGTAGTCATCAATCCTTATTCTTATTTCCTACAAATTCATGATCGACCCAATTCTATTTCATCGCCATGACCGCAGGATTTTATCACTTTCCAGCTGGTAACTCTTTCTTGATTTAATTCGTCAATGGCAGACCTAGACATTTCTCTGTGAATCCAATCCCTCTTGATGGAACAGGAAAAACCTCAGCCAAACACGATTTGAAACGGAAGACAACCACCAAAGACCACGTGATTCCAAGAATATCAACATCATCGCAAGAATACGATCGCTTATCTTTCTTTCACGAAATCAAACTCTGATTTGCAACATCATGAACAATCCGAGTTGACACAAATCAGATCAAAAGCTCTATAATACTTTGTCAAAATTGTGATCACACAACTTTCTCGTCTGAGTCTTCTCTAAGCTTCAATACCTCTAGCTACTAAGCTTAACGTCAAGTTCAAGCACAAGCTTAACTTCAAGTTCAACCAAACCCAAGTCATATACTCAATGAGTCGATTTGTGCCCCCATTTTTTTCACCCTCAATTGCAATTTATTTCTGGATTCGTACCCTTGAATTGATGAATGCAATTTTTCATGATGCTAAAGCAATAACAACTAGTCACATGATGATCTTTGCATTGCCATTGAAGTTGATTCTGAGATTTTTCGTCCAACCCTGAAGCTTCTTTGCTTTCGTGGACAAGAACAGATTCAGGGAGACCCTTCTTTCACTAAAGTTTTTTTTTATTTTCTAGAACCAAACATTTCAGTTGATTATAAAGTGCAGCTTCTTTGTCGATGTCATAACAACTTGGGTTCCTCATTAATCTCCATTGAATTTTTCAGAATCATCTTCATCTTCTCTTGCAATTTCATAGTCCCAAACTAAGTTGAGATAAAAAAGGATTTGAGGTACCTTCAAAACCCCTATTCTCGAAGCTTCTCAATCTCTTTATCTCCTTTGCGATTCAGCTTAGACCAAAGTCATGCGATACGTCTTGAAAAATAATTCCATGATAAATTCACCATACTTCTGCATTTTCCAATGAATTGCTTTGTTGCGTATTGTCCAACCTCTGTGAAGCTTATCTATTAGAGTTAAGTTAGACTTTAAAGACCTTTTGCCCATCTGAATATGGCAAACCCTGTAAGTGGCACATAATATAATACCATGTCGAGACGTAGAATCACAAACCCACTACTCAATTGTTCGCACCAGCTCTTTTTTTCGACGGCCATAACTGAACCCTAGTTTCCAATAGATTCTAGCAACACTGAACCTTCGATGAACCTCTCTTTCTTCTCTCTTGTTCAGCCACAAATATGAATACCAGGATCTTACCCGAAACAAGAATATATCTTTATCGAGAACCGCTCTGATACCAATTGTAAGTTCATATTCACGGCTAAACATGTACGTGTGAGTGATAATGAGTGTGTATGTGCATAAAGTAAAGAACAAAAAAGTTTGTTAACGAGGTGCGGCTTATCCTACATCTCTGGTACCTAGTCCAAAAAAATCCAATAGAACGAGATTGCAATTACAATGCGTATGCTATCCAACACTACCATGCCTACCATTCTTTTCTAGATGAATAATCAATCATATACACTTAAGTTAATGCATATTTGTCTTCTATAAGGATTGTGCGAAAGTTGAATCCCTTGGTCATTTCTCTATGATTCCTATTTATCTAACGTTTATCTTTCATTTGATCTCTCTTTGCTTTTCTATTTTGCTTTGTTTCTTAGTTCTAATTAAAACCAAAAAACAAACAATCTTTGTTCCTTCCTAGCTAATTTGAAGTCCATAGATATCTGAAATACTACAACTCCGTTGTGCACTTGCAACTGTAGTGTCATTTTTTGTGTGAAACTTGACATACATCAAGCTTTATGGTGTCGTTGTCGGATACTTGTTAGTTGTCTAAGGATTTCGATCTATGACAAGTCTAGGAATATTTTTCTTGTTCTTTAATTTTCCTTTTAGGTTTAGGATTTTTAGTTTTTTATTTTTCCTTTTTCTGATTATTTTTATTTTTTATTCACTATTCCTTTTTGTGTCTCTTGTTTTCAGGAAATATAATGAGAAATCTTAATTCTCTAACGAAGGAAACCAGGTTTTACAGGAGCTACAACCATAAAAATCATCAACAATACCTAATTCAAAGAGAAGAGGAGTTGTACTTTCCAAAAAATCGATCATGGTTTCATTCGAAGGAAAATAATTGTCAAACTCAACACGAGTATGACTGAATGCTTGTATCCAGTAGTCAACCTGCAATTGGAGCGTGATTTAAAAGTCCTTTGCTACTGGAAAATCATCATCATCATCATCCATACCAGCAAGCATTGGCACAATCCCAAGGGTTCCGCGATTTTCATCTCATGTGGTTAGTCATCAAAACCACATTCTCACGCCTTACTAGCCACATCCAGACCCTTCTCATGATTATAATCACATGCCTAAGGAGTCTCTCAAGTGTAGAATGTAAGATTTGGTGATAAAACTCTTTAAAGATCAAAGAGAAGCAGAGCAAAAGTTCAAAACGAAGCTCGATACCATGTGTTTCGACCTAAAGGAGAAGTTTGGAGACCTTAAAGCTAAATTCCATACCCGTGACGACTCTTTCATTACAGTGGAAGAGCCCATCAAAAAAATATCTTCGGCTCATTCCGAAGAAGATCTTCAAATCGAAGAAACCGAAGAAAATCGGATTGTGGCATCGAAAGAAAGAATACTTGAGCATCATAAAGAGCACTTGGACAATCTTATATGAATTGATTCTCATGATATTTTGAAACATTATTTCAAAGTAAATATGATTCAGAGTAACCTTCTTATGAAGAACAAGAAGCTAGAAGGTGAAATTGGCGATTATTCCATAAAGACCGATGAGATCAGCAATCAACGAGGAGATCTAAAGCACTTCATCATAATGATGATGGAAAATATGGACCATGATTCTCATGAACTTCAAGTTTTAGGAGCTAAACTTGATGGTTTTCACATTTACCTTGAAGCACATGAAGAAAAACGTGTAGAGAAGACGCTAGTTCTTACACGTTTTGAAGGTAACCTCAAGACCAACAAGGAAAACTTTTAACCATGATGATTTAAGGGTTGGACAAAAATGTTTTACCCAAACCATTGGTGGATTACATTCCTTGGATGATGACTTCGATGATCCAAGTTACAAAGTCGAGTTTAGAATCTCGGTTTACTCACAAGCAAGAAGAAATTTTCAGAACTGAAATTGGAGTCTCGGAAACTATAGGAGCTACTATGAATGGGTCTAAATAGAGTATGAAGCTCATCAATATCATCAAAAAGTCTTTCTACTGTGCAATATCTCCTCAATCCCGTCCAAGACGATTTCAAGGTTCAATGTTAATTCCATGGAATGAACCGGAGAGGGAAGCTCTGGAATCCATTGATATCTTTTTTGAATCATTGGGAACAAGTCCAAGGGTGTGACGAACCCCTTATTTGGGCAACCTCATTATAAATAACCCAAGGTTCTAGCTAAGAACATCTCCAATGGTACTCTATTTTCTACTCTAAACTCTATATTTGAAGTAAAATGAGCTCCAATGGTACTCTATATCTTACTCTAAAAAAAGTAGAACTTTTTTATTTATAAACTAAGCCTTAATTTTTATATGTTTACAATTTTTACCCAATAAAATTATATTTTATATATTTTCTCTTTTAAATTAATTATACTAACAAAAATTAATTATCTAATTAATTAAAATTTCAAAATGTACTAATGACATATTAAATTAGAAAAATACAATAACATGATAGATTCAAAATTAAAAAAATACAATAAGCGATCTTAGTGCATCAATTGGAATTGGAAACGAAGCTCCACCTCCGGAGTTTGAAATAACGGAGGATGAAAGTACCCAATTCCAAGAATTCTTTTCTCGGTATAGAAAAATCAAAGACAAAGAAGTCCACTTCTCACTACGAAACGTGTTAATTGATCATTTGTGGAAGAAGTACACTAACGATGATATTAGCTAGATGACCATGTACAAGTCATCTACTTTTTATTTATGTGTTGTAACAAAATTTTAATTTTAAAATATATGTTTAATTTTAGTAATTTCGTAATTTTGTAGATGATTATTATAAAATAAAATAAAGGGGTGAAATTTAAATATTTTAAAATTGTGGATTGTACAATAAATTAAAAAAACAAAAGAAAATGGAATATATTTGGAATATTCCCTTTTTAGAGTAAAAAATAGAGTGAACCATTGGAGCAAACGCATACTCTATTTTTGGAGTACTTTATATTTGAAGTAAAAAATAGAGTGAACCATTGGAGATGGTCTAAAGACCTTAAACAAACGCTTTATGGGAGGCAATCTATACTTTCTTTCACTTTTGATTTTATATCATTCTTTTGAATTTAGGATTTGATCTTAGGATTTATTGGTGTTGTATTTGATATTTTTTTAATTTTTTTTAATGTTTTATAGTTTGTTTTTCGTAGAAAATCACTGCGGAGCTGAAGAAAGTGGAGAAATTTGCAATTTGGATCGTTCGGACCATCATGGTTGTCCCACCGATCTAGGGAAGCATTCCTAATGGTCTATGATGTGAGGAGGGCACAACTCAGTGAGAAGGACCAACAACCACAGCCATCCGGGGCAGCAAAAGCTTCCCACCGGTCGCGAGGAAACTGCTGGCAAAAACCAATACAAATGCTCCCGCCACCCGGTGCCAGCTCCAGTTTTCCCAGCACCTTGGCCACCTCCAGCATCGATCCTGAACCTCGTACAACCAGCCGCATGAACCTTTTTCTGCCCCGACCGATGCTAATCACCGAACGCCTCAAACCGTCGCGCCATCCATCTCCTACCACCGGCCACGACATCCTTCTTGTACAAAACTAGTGCCGCAAAATACGGCAACTGGTGCATCACCTTCCAGGCTCTAATTCCACTAGCCATCACCCACCGATCCAACCGCTCACATCCCATCCATCGACACACTCCCTTAGCCGTGGGAAACCATCTGAACACGTCCGAAAATGCATTTACTTGGCCGAATCAATTCCACACTCAATTTTTTAAAAAACCAACAATTAAATCACATCAAATTCATTAATTATGATGTTTTACAAAAATAGGATGTTCTGGATGCAATCACACACTTGAAGCTTCAAGGATTCTCAAACCGAGCAAATTTTTGCAACCAAGCCAAAATATACTCGCCAAAAAAAGAATTAACCAAAAATTTTCCAGTAGTTAATTTAGACATAAGGAGTGTTTTTTTAGATGTCAATTCACTCCTAAAAGCCCTAAGACTCAAAGACGAGGCTATGGAGACGATATTGCAAGAAATTTGACAATAAAGGAAATTAGAGGAGTACCGGTTTCAATCATAGACAAGGTTTTTTTTTTACTATAATGAGAATTATTTTGAGGTTACAAAAGATCCGATCAAGGCAGAGCCACACTTCACACGCATTCAAAAGCTCAAAAATGTGATCAAATGGACGAGAAATGCAATCAAAGCATCTCAAGAGCATTCTAATTCGAACCAAACTTCATGCCAGCTGGGAATCATCAAATAAATTCAGAAAACATGATTACTTGGATGGTAGAGACGATCACATGACTTTGGTTCAACAGAGGAAAAAAACCGACGAATTTGGTTTATTCAAAACTCTTATCTAGGACTTGAACCAAGTCTTAATACTTAAGATGATTAGAAAAAGTTGGAAAATATGAAGAATTGTGCAATCATTTTTGGAAGCACAAACATTTCATTCAAGAGACCCGATTGAGCCACAAACCGAAGAAAACTTGGATAAAGCAAAATCGAGCTCCGTCAAGCAACCCAATATATAAAATTATAGATTCACAGATAATTAGCATATTGAGAAGGTGATTCTCAAGAAAAACCATCCTTGAAACGATCTCAAATCAAAAACATCCCGGTTTCTCATCAAAACAAGCCAAACCGAGATTCCCAGAGACCAAATTCGGCCAAATCATCTAAGGTAAAAACGATAGCCTTATAAAATTCATTTTTATTCATAAAATATGCTATTTTGCAGTGGAGCTTCAGTTTGGTCGTAGTATTCTTCACGGATTGCAAAACGGCCAAACAAGCAAAATTTCGGTTTACCAAAACATCAGATATGGTCGTACCTTTCTCCAAAATTTTGACCAGTAACAAAGTGGTTTCCTATTCCCTACCTTTTATATTAGTTTTCAATACCTTCCTCACTTGATTTTACAACGGGATGATGTAAGTTATGTTCGACGGATTTTTATTGTTACTAATGCTTCTTTTCTTTGTTTTTGATTATTTTTCTTTCTTTTTGAGTCGTTTTTGAAATTTTTCTAAAGAAAAACATTTTCTAGAGTCAAAAGCAGTCAGGAAACTATCTTACTTTGAATTAACCACGTGGGTACTGAGTAGTGTCCCTAGTGTCAGTGTTTGGTTGCATTTTTATTGAACGTGATAACCCAAATGGATCAGCTAACCGAGGTTCCAAATTATTTGATATCTTGGTAATCCTTAGCTACTCAAAAATTTAATGAACCTGATTTTCTCTTCTTGGGGTTTGGTATACATTGAATCAGATTCCTCTTCGGACCTGACAAAATAAAGTCTACGGTTCCCCTATCCTTTTTAGTAAAAATCTTCAAAAAGATGCTTATGCTTATTGTGAATTTCATAATCAATAAAATCTGGATGTGCCTAAAATAAAATAAAAAAAGATATCGATAAAAGAATAAAATGATTTCCTAGAAAAGTAGGGAAAATCGATTCTCAAGAGGCTGATAGAAAAATAAGATGATACCCTAGAAAATTAGGAAATAATCAGCATCTAAAATGCATTTAAAAGTAAATAAGGAAGAGGAAATGAATCGATTATAGACTGAAATTTTTTGGGATCTCGTTTGAGGTGAGTTTATGTGTTCTCTGATCGATACTCCCTCGAAGAGGCCGCACATTGTAGATTGTAGTACTGACAGAGACATTGGATCCCTCTTATTGATTGTGCTTGATTCGGGAACGTTGCTAAAACTTGTGGTGAAAACCAAGGCTTCTATCTAAATCTCAATGCGAGTGTTAGTGGATTTTGATAGTGTAAGTTGTCAGTAAGTTCAGAAAGTTTAGGTAAGTTTCCATGTTTTCAAACCTCTTCTTTGTTCTTCGTTTTCTTAACTCGAGGACGAGCTAGAAGCTAAGTCTGGGGGAGTTGATAACATAAATATTTCACCTCTTTTCCTAGCGATATTAGTATGTTTTATTATTGTTTTTAAGCAATTTTATACATGAAAACGTAGTTTTCCTGTATTAATAGTGTTTTGAGTCATTTCAAGTTAAACTATGCATTTTGGAGCAATATAGAGCTAAGCAAAAACTAGTTTATGGACAATTTTCGAGCATCAGAAAGATCATCCAAGCTGAAGACCTTGCCACTATTGGATTTTGATGAAATTTTTACAGGAGATAAAGAATTGAATTATATTTTATATGGAAGTGGTTTGACATGATTTGTAGTTGAGGATCAAGAATTATACCCAATATACTGTAGACTTGTCCTGCTTGCTCACAGACAAAGGATCCGCATGAAGGCTATAACTAATGAATTACGGCTTTGGTTTCCATCAAGACTTTATCACGACCAAAGTGAATTTCCTACAAACCTTTCCAATCCCAAGATGTCATGTAAATGCCATTCTACAAGAAGCCCAAATTGAAAGTCCCTAAAAGCTTGATTTCTAATCTAATTGACGTATGTTGGACAAGCCCTATTTATACTTATTTTTATCCTTTGATTTCATAGAGTTGTTTTTTTTAGGGTAAATTAGAAGCTCAAGTAGAAGCCCTTTTATTTTGTGCCCTTCTCATCTTAAAGACTTCTCTCTTCTGCCATCGTTTCTACAATAAAACTCGGTTTTATCGTTCTCTCTAGTCTTTGATTGATTTAATGCTTTCTATTCTTTGTTTTTGTGGGTTTCACATGTTTAATCAAGAGTATTTTGTTATTTAGACAGTAGGTATCAATGAGGTCGTGATCATGTATGCTTAGGGATTCATATCTATTAGGGTTTATCATTAACATTATCACCTTGCTCGTGTTCATTGTTATTTGCTTTCTAGACCAGTTTTTTAATAGATCTAAAGTTGGTATGCATTCCAAAATATTTTCATATTGTTGGAACTAGTAGTTGGTGAGCAATTATATTTAGGCAACGAAAGTGGATCGATCTAGAATTGTGAACAATCAGTCATATAAACTTGAATTAATGCATACTTGTCTTTTACAAGGACCGTGTGAAAGTCGAGTTCCTTGGTTGTTAATTAGTATAATGCCCCAAACCTCGAAAGTGGAGATGGTATAGTAATGGGTTGTGTTCTATACCTAAGCTAAACAGTACTCGAAAGACGAACCCATTGCATGCTAGTTACGTTTCTCTACGATTCATATATGTCTAATGTTATCTTTCATTGATCTTTCTTTGTTTTATGTTTTACTTTATTTCTTAGTTCTAATTTAAACAAAAAACCAAACAACTTTCGTTCCTTCTTAGCTATTTCGAAGTCCATAAATCTTTAGTGCACTACTCATCCTTGTGGGATCGATACTTGAAGTACTACAACTACGTTGTGCACTTGCGGTTGTGGTGTTATTCTTTTCGATGAAACTTGACATACATCAGCGTGCCACCACCACAAGCACACCCACTTCTTCCTCCCTCTTGATCGCTATAATGATCAGAAGAATAATAAAATGAATAGTTTGTAAACGTTATTGTATATGTTTGTTAAAATACAATGTTTAAAATATAATGGAGATGAGATGAATTTATCAGAAAGATGAAGTTCATAGTCTATAACTACAATCACTAAGCAACATAAGGGAGCGACAACAACAAAAGTCTTTATTTTGACTCTGTTTGTATGAATTTTGCCAATACTTTTGAAAATTATGTACACACACTTCTTACAACTAGAAAACATCGACAAGTCACGCGAATGATTGGAATCAGTCACATGCTATCTTAGTGTCGAAGCTGCTAAGGCAAATATTGATGGCCTAGAAAGAAAAGATTGGGTACTGGTAATTCATTGTGAACACATCTTTGCCAACTTTCCTTAACTGGAGAATCTCATTCTCATGCTCAGGTCCAGCAGGTCCATTCTCAGGAGAAGTTACAAGTTCGAAGTTTTTGACATAAGCGATTGTGACTTTCCCATTGAAGTTGAGACACCGAAATTGGAGTTGTTAATGCCATCTGGACGCTTTGTTCTTCATGACAAGAAGTCCTTATTTGAGCAGCAGAGGATGGAGATTCCATGAAAGAAGCATGTTGTTACAAGGACAAGAGTTCTCACTTTCTAAAAATTCCTCATTCGAGTGCCAAAAAGAAGCAAACTTCTTTGTTGCTTGTGACTATACTCGGGTTATTAACACTCATAATGTTGGTTGTTATGGATATACTGAGAACATAGAGATCACTATTGAGCCTATGATAGATTTTAGGATCTCATGTTAATTGTAAATGATCTCATATCGATCATCTTCTCAGATTCATACATCTTGCACATGACAGAAATCGAGTTACGATAATTTGTATCAAGTTACTTAGAGTGAAAGTAAAGGATTAAGAAGACTTGAAATCTTAGCTTGGCTCTTAATCAACATCTCGTGAACGTTTTAATGACTTTATATTGTACCCTAGTATTTTTGGAAATGGTATAGAAAACCTCTGGCAATCATTATTGAAGGCAAACTCTAACTTTTTATTTAATTGAGACTTTTTTCATCAACAAAGAAGAAAAAAGTTCATGGTTTAAATAAAATAAAAAGATGAAGATAAAAATTTATGGGTCTATTTATAAATCATTGGCTGGTTAAAAATAAAGAAAGACTGCTAAAGAGGTCCTAGATAGTTCTAGAAGCTAAGAGTATATATTGTATAGTATTAGTATATATTGAGATAATGATGTGTAGATATTCGATAAGAGTTGGGAATAGGTGATATATCTCGGTTTTTACTAACTTCTAATGGTGTTTTTGGTGTGCTTTTGAGACTTTTTGGAGTCTTTTGGTGTTTTTACAGGTTTAGGGTGCTTTGGAGAGAAATGAAGTAATTTGGACCCAAAAAACAGACTTGTGAAGATGCATAATCATGTTGATGGATCAGAAGTTTGGCCTTAGTTGAAAAGATTTCTACCGTTGGATCGAGCTGCAATTTTGTCACAAGATAGCCACATGCACTACAAGAAAACACGCAATTTGCGAGAGAATTTTGCGAGGAAAAA